>PVLC010008526.1:0-57953 GCA_004027655.1 Graphiurus murinus | reverse complement strand
AGAATGCCCCTGAGTTCAACCCCCAGTACCGCAAAAAAAAAAAAAAAAAAAAAAAAAAAAAAATAGCCTTTTTGAGCCGGGCGTGGTGGCGCACTCTTGTAATCCCAGCATTTGGGAGGCTGAGACCAGAGGATCCGGGTTCGCGGCCAGCTTCAGCTACCTAGTGAGGCACTCCGCAACTTAGTGAGACTCTGTTTCAAAATAAAGAATAAAAAATAGGGCTGGGGGTGTATCTCAGAGGTAGAATGCCCCTGAGCTCAATCCCCAGTACCACAAAAAAAAAAAAAAAAAATAGCCTTTTTGAAAGATAACTAAGTGGAAAAGAGCTTTGGATTTATATCCAGAAACCATCAGCTTTCAGCTATGTGGGGGTGGGGATGGGCAGGGAACATAGAGATGTTCTAAGATAACTAAGTCATATAGAAAACTTAAATTTTTAAATGTCTCCAGAGAACTTGAGTCTGTAAAATACAATCTAGCAATCTGTACAGAGCTTTTGTATATGTGTTACTGGGGATTAAACCTGGAGTAGGGGGCTCTACCTCTAAGCTACACCCCCAGCCCTTTTTGCATTTTGTTTGGAGTCAGGGTCTTGCTAAGTTTCCCAGGCTGGCCTTAAACCTGTGATCCTTCTGTCTCAACCTCTCAAATACGGTGATTACAGAGCTCTTTCTGCTAGCGTCTATAAATACCTGCTTTGTCAAGCTCTTGTTAAACTACTAGGTTAGCCCAGATATGATTCCAGGGCCTTCCCTAATATGCCCCCATTGCCAGTTTAACACACTCCTTTTTTCAATGTGAAGATGTTGCTGATATCTTTTCCATCTGGGACTTGTCTGTCAATATGAAACTATGCTTTATATTAACATCCTCAGAGCAGAAATGATTGGCCCTTCTTCCCAGGATTTTTTACCTCAATCTTCCTCTGACTGTTACAACACACACTCCTTGTGGCAAACTGCTTTTCTGAAGATGGCTGCAGCCATTTCTCCTGTACCATGTTCTCTTCTAGAAACTTGCCACTCCTTCCATCAAAAGGTGGGGTCTTAGTCTCTTCCCTCTGAATCTGGGTAAGGTAGAGACTTGCTTGTAATCACTTTAAGCTGGAGTAAGTGGTGCTGTGTGATATCTAAGGTTGTGACATAAAGATGATAATGCCAATTTTATCTTGTCCTCGAGAACACTCACATGTGGAACGCTGAGCTGCCAGGTAAGCTGTCCATCTTCCCCAAGGCTGCCATGTTATGAGGAAGCTCAACGTGACTCACACTGAGGGGTGCATAGAGGAACCTTGAGGGATGCCTGGCCAGCCCCCAGCTGCTCTGGTATCCCATCCTCAAATCCTTCAGCTCCAGCCCCTGTCTGCTGAGCTGGAAATTCCCAGAATAGTCCCTCCCAAATTACTAACTTGAAGTTTAAACTATTAAGTTTTGGGGCAAGTTGTTATCAAGCAACTGGAACATTCCCCTTTCTCCATCTCACTGCCATATCTGATTACAGCAGCACAGACACATGCCAGGTCATCTGTAGTATCCGGGGAAGCACTCAGCCCTACTCCCTTCTTTTGCTCTCTCTTAATAGTCTCTGTTCCTTGTTGGATGGATGCCCTTAAGAAGGACATAACAAACTGGGTGTGGTGGTGCACACTTGTAATCCTAGTACGTGGAAGGCTGAGACAGGAAGATCACAGGTTCACGGCCAGTTTCAGCAACTTAGCGAGACCCTCTGCAACTTAGTAAGACCTTATTTCAAAATAAATAAACAAAATAGAACTGAGGGTGTAGCTAAGAGGTAGAATGCCCCTGGGTTCAATACCCAGTACCATGCACATGTGTGCGCACACACACACACACGCGCGCGCGCGCACACACACACACACGAAGGTTTTGGCATCTCAGATCTACTTTCCCTCATCTGCAAAAGAAAAACAAGAATTTCTTCCTAATAGTACAATCTATAAGCACTATTATTGATGATGATGGTGGTCATATTGCGCAACACTCCACATTCCACAGAGAATGTTCCCATGCACTGCCATTGTTATAATGTGGGGAGGCAGCTACACAGTTGAGGAAAATGGTACCTAGACGGGCTGAATGACTTACATTAGTACAAGGAACACCAGTCCTGCTGGAAACAGAGTCCAATCTTTTGCTTTCTGAAGTCTGGCTCTGGCCTATAGTATCTCACAAAGCAACAGAGCTCTATCTGGCTTCAGCTTCCTCTCCACTTCCACCTTTCTTCTGGAAGAGCTATTCTAGCCTTGCCTCTGCTTCGAATCCACCTTTTATACAGCTTTATCTCTACGAATTTTCAGAGATTAAGTTAATCACAGACATAAAGTGTCTTCTTGGATCATCCCTCTCAAAGTAACATGGAGTACATTCTCTCAGGGAGGGGTGGTGAAGTATTCTAAGGTTTTTATGAATAAGCTTAGATGCCAAATAGCCAAAACCAAAACCCATGTAAAGCTTTCCGTCTCCAATCTCATATATTTGATATTTTGGCCAACCCCACCAAACTGATCTGGAAATGAGAAATCCAGATCTGAGAGGTCATCTAGTCTCACTCCTGGATGGTCCACAACTGCCCAGTGAGAACATACCTCCAGTGTTATGGCTTCAGAGACAATACTTATTTATCCCTTGCATTACCTACAGGAAACAATTTTGCAAAATTCTGCTTACTACTCCAGTGGGTATAAGTCATCAAGAAGCAAAAGCTGACAAAGAATCAAGGAAGGGACTTCAGTCTCACATAAAAACTGTAGTAAAACACCTAAGTACCAGATCTGGGGTGTAAAGAAGGCCCTGCAATCTTACTAAGTTGTCTTGGGTTTGCAAGAACTTTGAGAGTTTTCAGGGTAGTTTCAAAGAAGCAAGGCAAGATCAATCATTTAGTAGACATATATTTTAGAACTCAAAGGACACCAAACTCGTGTATGAATTCAGGACAGTAAATTCCTCTCATTTTCCTTTTGTGAAAGGATGAACTACAGAAGTATAGAAAACCAGCTATATTGCATCATACTATGATCTTCTGGACAGTTAACTAATCTCTCTTACATCAGTTTTCTCATCTCTAAAATGAGGATTAATAGTTACATCTTAGGGTTATAGTGAGAATTAAATTAGATAGTACGTGTGAAAAAAGAATCTTACATCTTCAACTACATGGTTGATAAACATTATTCACTTCCACTAATACCTTCACCTTCATTCAAATATTTTCTACTCCTCTGACCAAACTTAACAGATGATTTTTTGATTTTTTTTCAGATCCTAATCAATTTAGAGGAGGTTAGTGAGATTTTAGTGCATAAACCATTCTTAGGGTTGAGAGTGAGTTTTAGATAAATTCTGGTTTAAATATTTGAGAAAGCATCTATAACTAGTAGAGTTTCCATTTTTCAATGCACAATGCAACAAGCATGGGTTTGCAGAGGAGCTAGAGCTCCTCTGCTCTTGGCAGTCTTGTGGTCAAAAGATATTTTAAAAGCCCATTTTCACGTGAACTTGTTACTGATTAGTAAGGTGTCATTTCTATTTTTTGTTTTACAAAGAGAAAGACAAGTGAAATTTGCCCCACCTTACCACTTCTAAATAGGTGTTGTTACTAAGCAATTATGTCATGTTCTCAGAGAATCCAGTTTTTATATTTTGGGGTTCAAGTTTATGGATAGTGTTCAAGTTTATGGATAATCCAGATGTACAAAATCCAACCCTCAACTGGATATTCTTTTTACAAAAGTTTTTCTCTTATCTAGAATCAAATGGCCTCTCACTTATCACAACATATATGTTAAGCTTGGAAAAGATTAAGCTGGAAAGTTTCATGTTGTTAAAATTCTAATTTTAATGATGGTATTATTACTATCATTTCTTTTGTGTTCTCTCTCTCTCTCTCTCTCTCTCTCTCTCTCTCTCTCTCTCTCTCTCTCTCTTTCTCTCTCTCTCGGTACTGGGGAGTGAAACCAGAGGCATTTTACTTCTGAGCTACACCCTCAGCCCTATTTTATTTTATTTATTTATTTATTTATTTTTGCAGTACTGGGGATTGAACTCAGAGGCGTTCTACCTCCAAGCTATACCCCCAGCCCTATTTTTTATTCTTTATTTTGAAACCGAGTCTCACTAAGTTGCGGGGTGCCTCACTACGTAGCTGAGGCTGGCCTCGAACCCGGATCCTCCAATCTCAGCCTCCCGAATGCTGGGATTACAAGCATGCGCCACCACACCCGGCCTATTTTATTTTTTATTTTGTAACAGATCTCACTAAATTATGGAGAGTCTCTAAATTGTTGAGGCTGGCCACAAACCTGTGATCCTCCTGTCTCAGCCTCCCAAGTACTAGGATTACAGGTGTGTGCCACCACATTGGCTGCTATTATTTCTCTTACATCTCCACCCTGTAAGGTAGATATAGATAGAAATTTTATCTTCAAATGCCAGATTAGAAAAGAAGAGTCTAAGGGTTTGAATATTTCACCAAAGTCACAAAAGCTTCATTTCCTGAATCTGAATGCTCCACAGTGAGCTCCAACCAACTCAAGGCGTGGAACTGACAAGTTAGTTCATTAGTTGTAAACCCCAGGAACTCATGAGCTGTGCAGAACCAGAAGATTCCTCTTCATCATGGTCTACCAACAAAGGGAGCAAGTGGAGGAGGAATTAGATACAGTTCACCTCTCTATTTAAAAGTTTGATACAGGTTGGAAGGAAGAAAACAGGAGCCAGAGTATTTGGGGTCTGGGGACCTAAAGGTAGAGGTGGTGTATGAGTTTCCAATTCCTGCTATAGTAAAGTGCATGAACTTTGTGGCATAAACCAGAAGTCCAAAATAAGTTTCTGAGTTTTTAAGTCACATTGTCAGATTGGGAATTTTTTTTTAAGCTTCCAGAGGCACTGTGATCTTTCACTTGCACCCCTTCCTCTATCTTCAACGTGCCTTACCCAAATTTCTGCTTCCAAAGTCACATGACATTTCTCTAAAGACCCTGGTGCTTACATTGGCCCATCAGGATAATCCAGGGTAATCTCCCACTTTAGGTTCCTTATTTTAATCACGTGCAAAGTTTCTTCATCATGTATAGCAACATATTCACAGGTTCCAGGGAGAAGGTAATGGGCATCTTTGGGGACATCATTAAGCCTATCACAGGTGAATAGGTCTAAGGGTTTGGATATTTCACCAAAGTCACAAAAGCTTCATTTCCTGAATCTCAATGCTCTACAATGAGCTCCAACCAACTCAAGGTGTGGAACTGACAAGTTAGTGGATAGTAGCAGCCATATCTTACTGGCAAATGCATTGCTTGTATAGCTCTGTTTGCCTATCTGAAAACCATACTCTTCATTGTCACCTGACATGTGGGGGTCAAGACCGAACTCGCATCCTCTGATTCCAAGTAAAGAGCTCTTTCAAGCTTATTGCACGCACCATCTCACACACCATCTCGCAACTAAATTTACATTTATTTTTGCAAATAGTCCATTCCTGTATAGATGGTAATTAATATTTGCATAATGCTGTAGAGTTTATAATGCCCTTTTTATTTACATGAAATTGTTTAAACCCCTACAATAACCCTCAGAGACAGTTATTATTAACACATTTTTACATATGAAGAAGCTAAAGCTCAGAGGAGTGAAGTGGTTTGTTCAAGGTCACCCAGCTGGTAAGGGCAAGACCGCAATGCAAATCCTGAAAGTTCCCCCATGTTCAGCTCTAAAGAATGAATCTACACTTAAGTCCGCTTTGCTATAGGGATATTTAATCTTTGGGGGATACTCCAAAGATAACTGGTGTCGCCAGTGTGCTTTTGAGAAGAAATGAGTTATAAATGTGAAAGTGCTTTGTAGCAGTATGACTCACACTACAGAAAGTTATCAATCGCATTATCATCATCATCATCTGCCCTGAGACAAAGATTCAACAGGTCAATACCTCTCTTTGCTATTTAGAAAAACAATGCCACTGTCTTGCAGTCCCCAGGGACAACATCTGTGGTTTGTTGGCCACCATGCAGGTGTGGCTGGTGGGAGCAGCCCTTGAATGTATAAGCCAAACTCCTTTGACCTTGTAGACAAAGTGGCCCTGGCACTGACTCTTCCAGATGCTTGGTGATGTGATGTAGTTTTTGTTGTTTTGTCCTCCTACCTGGTTTTCAACTTTTTCTGTGAGACTATTTGCTGTACATTTCAAATATATCTAATTGGGTGGGGAAGAAGAGGTTGAGACCAATAAGCTGCAGGAGAACAGAGTATGATGCAGAGTGCTACAGTTGGCTCCAGGCTGCTCGGACAGGTGGAGCTCCATTTCACCTCCCCTCCTGGCCTTTACCTTTTTTTAAGAGCAATGACAGCTTCTGAATTTGCAACTTCAAAGCCAGACCAGTGGACCACTGAGAGGAAAAGACAAGCTGTCTTCCACTCCACGTGCGGCTAAGCAGTCAGCCAGTCAGCCGGCCCCCCACCTCATTTGAGTGAGACCGCCACCGAAAGCCTTCACGTGGGGCTCAGACCACAGAAACATAATTATGAAGTGCTCCCTGCCCCTCACAACGGCCACCCTCACCAAACAGGGGTGACCAGAGCAAGGCAGGTGCATTCAAATCACCCGGGTTTGACCAAGGCAAATGAGGCACTAAAACTCAACTCAGTCCCACAGTGAGTCAGAATTGGGCTGAGGAGGGCACCCACAGCCCCCTGGCCCTTCTTTTTGGGAACTAGTTCTACCTCTGGTTGTCAGCCCCAAGAATCACAGCATTTGGCCTGGATCTCAGTTCTTGCACTCCATTGCTATGAGATAAGAGGCACCAAGCTGCCAGGGGTCTCTCTTAACAGTTGGTTTCACTTGTAAACACAGCCACTTATCAGACAAGTTCCCTCCATCTGAACTGTACCCCCATGTCGCCAAGCCCTGCCCCCCGCCTGCCCAAATTCTACCCATGCTTCATGTTCATGCTCGACTTCTAAAAAGCCTTCCTTTATGCTTCTAGCTAAATCTAGGAATCTCCTCATTATCAGAAACATCTTTATCCTCCTCCCAGTTATTTATGTATATCATTTAAAAAATGAAAATAATTTCTCACCTATTAAGTTGGGTACCCTGCTAAGCACTTTCACACTTACAGTTTAATTTGCTGTTTTTCTCCCTAATATTAGACAGAAACTCCTTGAAGACAGAGACTCTGTCTGACTCATTGCTCCATCCCCCGCCAGGCACTATGCTCTCAATAAATAGTTGCTGGATTCACAATTTTAGAAAACTCTTGAAATGATCATAAATTAGTACAGAATTTGAAGGTAAAAAGGAATGACCTATTTGTTCAAGTCTCACTGATGGAAGTCAAGGTGACATTGGTGAGGAGTAGCCCTAAGAATGACCAGAAGTGACCAGAGAAGGATGAGCCCGAGCAATCTTCACTTGCGAAGGAGCTGGGAGTCAGGCATGGTGGTGCATGCCTGTAATCTCAGTATCTGTGAGGCTGAAACAGGTGGGTTGGAGGTTTAAGACCAGCCTCCGCAACTAAGTGAGACCCTGTTTCAAAATAAAAAGAGTTGGGAGTTTTGCTTGGGGGTAAAATGCCTCTGGGTTCAATCCTCAGTACAAAAGCAAAAAGGGGGAGCTGGGCAGAAAACAGCAGCACCTGCTGGAAGCCAAAGGTGCAGGTGTAAGGAGCAAGTAAGGATGGTGTGGAAAGAACTGCTGACACAAGCATTTCAGAGTTAATGCCACAAGAAATGTGAGGGTTCTGATGGTGTCATACATGTGATTCTTTGTGCAGAGTGAGGGCCAGGTACTTAAGGGAGATACTTAGAGTGTAAACTCTGTTTGAACCCACATGACAAGCATAGCAGAAGACCCACAGGCTCTTCTGTCCAGGGGACTTACGTCTGGTTATAAGGAAGTACTTTTGTTATAGATCAGTGCTCATTCTCCCTTATCTCAGGACCCACCTCAGGCCATGAAGATCTAAGAAGCAGCTACAGAACTAAAAGAAGGCAGGAAGGTGAGTCAGGAGACTCGATTCCCAGTCATAGCCCTGCCATTAACTTGCTTCACAGATCCTAACAAGTTACTGTTTTCTCTGAGTCTCCATTTCCCTATCTTCACAATGATGGAATGAACTAGAACATGACATTCTTAGTTCAGAGTCCTGTAACAAAATACTATAGACTGGGTGGCTTATAAACAAGAGGAATCAATCGTTCTGGAAGTCAGAAGTCCAAGGTCAGAATGTTGGCATGGATAAGTCCTACTGAGGGTCATTTTCTGGGTTGCAGATTGTTCATTTCTCGCCATGTGCTCACTTGGTAGAGAGAGTGCCAGAATGCTCTCGAGGGTCTCTTTATCAGGACACTAAATGCATTCATGAGGCCTCACCCTCCTGACCTAATTTATTCCCAAAGTCCAAAGTCCTTACCTCCAAATACCATCGTATTGGGGATTATGTTTCAACATAGGAATTCTGTGGATTCACAAGCAGTCAGACCATAAATATCACTGTTTCCTTTCAGCTTCTGTTCTTCCTCTTCAAAATTTGCCACAAGGCCCCTTTTTTCCTTTTCCTTCCTGGGTCAGAGGTTGGGGCATCTCTTCCTGATACAGTTCCTCCAACCACGTGTGAACTAGACTCTTCAGCCTCTTTTAAGAAATTCACCTCATTACCTCTGAGACCAGTTTACCTCATTACTTTCACCAGTTTATCTCATTACCTCTGGATCCTCAGTCACTATTGTTTCCTAAACAACTTTCTTTCAGTTGATCAATGTCTTTGGATCTCTCTAAATTATTAAATATATTTTTATTTAATAGTTGTAATAAGTATCTTGTGTCTTTAGAGCTAAATGTATTGAGTATATACCACCATCTCAATGGTCTTACTTCTCAGGTACACCTAACATAATCCAACTTGGTTTATAACACCTCAAACTCATACCCTCACACAATGGAAATACTCTTTTTAAGGTCACTGAGGGCCTACCTACCATCAAATCAGATGATCTTATTACAGTCTTCATCTTTTTCATGTACACCGTGACATTGGCTTAAAAACTAACTGCTTCATCAGGTTTAAAAGTCTCTCCTAGTTCTCTCTTCTCCCTTCTTTGATGTCCGTTGTTTGATGTTGAGATTTTTCAAGATTCCACCTGAGTCTCCATCTATTGCTCCCTCCCTAGAACTCCCTAGGAATATTCATTTGGTTCTAGAGCTGTAAGTACCATCCATACCCTGCTGTCTCCTGAATCTATGTCTCCAGCCCCTACTTCTCTCCCAAGCACCACCTTGTCTTCTCAAATGCCTAATCATATCTCCAGTGGGATTCTTTTTTTCTGCAGAATCTTTGAACAACATGCTCAAAAGAAAATTCATTGATGCACACCTCTCACTCTAGTATTGCCACATCTGTTCTGTGTCTTTTGTGTTCTGCCCTGGCTAATAGCATTTGCACCCACTCTACCTATAAAGCCAGGAATCACAGTCTTCCACAAGCACTTCCCTTCCTTCTCTCTGGGTCAGAGGGGCATCTCTTCTTGACATGGTTCTTCCAACCATGTGTGGATTAGACTTCCTTTCTTTCACCTTCCACACCAGTCACCAAAGCCTAGGAGTTTAACTGCAGAAGTCAATGTCTCTCGGTGATCCTGCCTCTCCACCTACAATGCCTTAGCTCAAGTCCTCATTAGTTTGCAGCAGAACCACTTCAACAACTTCTCTCCATCCTCCATGTCTCCTTAGGTTATCTTCTTAGGAAGAAAATCTAACCAGGACATACTCATGCTTGGGAATCCTGCTGATGATCCATTGTCTATGGAACTGAGGCAAAATGCCTTGGCTGGGGAACATAACTCTCTTCTCAATCTCATCTCAAGCTTCACCTCCAACCTCACCACTTGCCAAAGCTACTCTAAACTTTTTATCACAACATACCAATTTTTCCCACAATTTGAGACTTTTGCACATGCTGTTATCTTTTTCTGAAAAGTACTCCTGCCCTTCTCTTATTGGTAAACCCAGTCATATTTCAAGCCCCCCACTCACATCTCATCTCTGTGAGATTGTCCCTTATTCCCTCCAGGCTAAACTATTACTCTGCCCTGATCTCCCACAACACTACTACTTACTGCATTGTGCTTTGATTTTCATCTTCATATGTCAGTCACTCCATTATACTTTGAGATCTAGAAAGCTAATAACTTGCACTTATTATTTTTTATATCCCAGATCTTCTCATAGACATCCCTCAGAAAAATACATGCCAAATAAATCAGTGAATACACTCAAAAGTTCTTAGTGTTAAAGGAAGCTTTACAATGAGATGAAATGGTCTTTGGATGCTAATTCTAGATCTATCATTAATGGTTAAAAGGAAAATGGACTTTGTAGTCAGAAGTCCTGGGACATAAACCCTACCTTTACAACTAACCAGTTGTGTGATTGCAGGCAAGAAATTCTCAAGTCCATGCCAGAGTTTCCTTTTCTCTAATTGGAACCATATCTACCTCATAGCATTGCCATGGTTTATAGAAGAACTTGAATATATAAAGTGTGCAGCAGAGTCAAATTCCTAACAAATAGCCATGATTATTACTATTCATTAGCAATATTGTCTGGGCCGGCCCCTTCCTCTCCCTGGAACCCCTCTTTATAAAATATGAGTTTTAAGCCGGGTGTGGTGGTGCACGCTTGTAATCCCAGCATTTGGAAGGCTGAGACTGGAGGATCTGGATTCGCAGCCAACCTCAGCTACCTAGTGAGGCACTCCGCAACTTAGTGAGACATGGTTTCAAAATAAAGAATAAAAAATAGGGCTGGGGGTGTAGCTTGGAGGTAGAATGCCCCTGAGTTCAATCCCCAGTACCCCCCCCCCGCCAAAAAAGAGTTTTCACTAGTATCTCTGACTAAGCTCCATCACTATAAGAATTTACTGCAGTCCAAGTCTGCAGCATCCCCCATTCAGCTCAGATATTTACCCAGCCTGGAAATGTTAACATCAATAATTTCTTGAGTATCATCTTTGTTTACTATAACCAAAATAAAATTCATCAACCACACTGGTTCTCACCCTATTCCTTTCATATTCTCCTGTCCTATCTGGCTTAGGGATGGGCACAGAGAACGTATCCAATCTACTCATGAGTAGAAGAAGCAGTGGAAAGATGGGAGCCTGTCTCCAAAGCGTCCACACCAATGACAGAACAAGGCAGTGCAGATTTCCAATCACATAGTGTGTTCCTAATTTAAATGAACTTATTTTGCAATCCCATATTTATCCGCAGCGCATTCTTATTAATGTTCTCTTAATAGCCTCATTTGAATTGTGACCACTGCATTTCACACAAAGAGGACATATGAGTCTATTTAAGTTTCTTTGGATTCTTTCAGAGAAGAGGTGTCTTTCTCCCACATTTGCACATTTAAAATTTATTTTTGACATTTTAATATGATTATTTTTGTACTTATAAAGTAATGGAGCAAAAAATAAAAATAAGTGTTTGGGTTTCTTCCCCCACCATTAAAACAGGGAAAGTAGCCAAGTCTTGGGAAGCCAGTTGTTTGGAGTAATATCTGAGGTCTTTCTAACTGAAATAATTACTCACTTCTGAAGAATAAAGAGCAGAGGATTGTGGGAACACTCAGGCCATTGGGGCCTTTGGGCAGCCTTCCGGCTCCAGGACAATTGATACCCACAGAGTCACTCAGTGCAGGGTGAGGAACATGAGTTCAGTGGCCAGTGAGTCCTGGTTTCCAGTTGTGAGATCCAGATAATGTTTTCAGTTCTTTGACTCTCAGTTTCCACATTTATAAAATAAAGAAAATCACAGTAGATAACATAGTGATATTGAGGGAGTTAAAATGTAATGTATATAAGCCATAATGTATTTCAATAAATTTAAGTTCTGTTCTATGGTGAGGCATGGCCCAAGAAGAACAAAGCTATTTACGTCTTTTTATCCTGCCTTGTTTCACAAAGAATGTAAGACAATTTGTACTGATGCTTCTAATATGCCAATGTGAGATGATGAAAAAAAAAAAAAAAGATGTTGAAGAAGAAAGAAAATGAGGCAAAAAGAAGTAAAGATGGTATGAGAAAATGAACTAAACAAATAAAGTTGTCCTGTGGTCTATGCCACAGAGTCCCGTGGCCACATTATAGGTGTGTGACAAGGTTCAGCAGTTGGAAGATAACTCATCACCCAAAAAAGCCCAACTCTTCCTGATTGAAAAACCGAAACTCCTTTTTTTTTTCTGACGAAAAAATGAGTGTTCAAAGACAAAAATTCCCTTCCCTCCCCAGCATTTATTTCATCGTGTGACCTCCGACAAATCATGTCATCATTCTGGGTCCCATGTCCTTGCCTGTGCACACAGAAGATTAGATAAGATGAACTCCAAAGCCCTTTCTAGCCCCTACATTTCATAACTTGATTCTTTTCTGCAAAATATCGCCAGCTTCCTCCTCCAAGTATTTGCAATTCATGTGACATTCTCATTGAAATTCTTCAGTATAATCTAACCAAACTAGTTCTTCATTTGGAAATGTAGGTTTATTTCCTTCTGTCCTGCCATGAGCCTCCTGACAGAACTTAAGGAACCAAGATTCTCGATGTAAGAATCACTCCTTACTTAAACCATACAAGGGAACTATTAAAAGCAATTATGCTAATTTGGGCAGATCAGGGTTTATTCAGATAAAGGTATTTTATTTTCAGCATTATCTTCTTCATACTCAATCTCTAATTCTGTTGACCTGTCATTACATACCTGATATATCATTCTTTCTCCATTTCCTTTGTTCTCATTGGGACTGTTTAAGGGCCTGAGTAGGGCTGAGCAGCTGGTGGGGCTTCCACACTCTTATAAGAGAATCAGTTGTTCAGAACATGATTCCTGTTTTGCCCTTTTGCTGTGGTTTCTTGATTTGTATTCTAGTTTCTATTAACACCTCAATTGAACTGCCTTTTATTTGGGTGAAAGGAATGGAGAGGTTTTGGGTTGTGTTTGTTTTATTTTTGTTTTTGTTGGGATATCAAGAAGGTCTATCTTCTACAAGATCTATCTCATCACTTACTTTGTATCTCCTCAGAGCCTGCCCTCTTGCAAATCTCAACCTTCTCTTAGCTGGAAAAGATTTGTGTCCACCTCTCCTCCTAGACTTTCCACTGCTTCCTTCATGTGCCCTTCACTCTTCCAGACTCTGCACCCTTGCTCACAGTTGCTCCTCAGACAGAATAAGTGACTCACTCAATAGCACACAGCCACTAAGGTGCAGAGCTGAGGTTCGAATTCCAATCTGAATAACTTCAAAGCCAGTAACTGAATCCTTACCAGAAAACTGAATCTCCAGAAGAATTTTATGCTAAACAATGCTATAAAAGTTTTTTAATTTCTCTATTAAAATTTATTTTGTTGTTTTTTGTGTGTGTTTCCCAGTCCTCCACTATTCTACCAGCAGTCCCTAAAGTGGTCTGCACATTAGTCATCTGACGCTTTTTTAAATCTTTCAAAATCCAAGACACACCCCAAACCAATTAAATCAGATTCTCTGGGGGTGAGATACAGCCATCAATATTTTCTCAAGTTCCCAAAAAGATTCAATGTATAAATTCCAGAACCATTGGCGTATATTAACGTTATAACTCAATATAACTAAATCCCATATTATAATTACTAACTCACTCCTGTTTGTAAATTGTAAGCTTCTTGAGTAGAAATCTTACTCAAATTTGTGTCCTCCACAGTACCAAACAAAATGAAGTAGCACAGGAAATAGTATAAAATGATCACATTTGTTCAATATAGGTTTTAAGTTAACATGGACAAATTAATGAACACAAATGATAGGACTAGAAATGCCTAGTGTTTTAGTGTGAGGCTCATAAAGTGGGAAGGCCAAGGAATTGTGATTGCATAGGCTCAAAATAAAGAATGCTAAGATCCTTAAAATTTTCTCCAGGGGCTAGGGACGTATCATAATAGTAGAGCACTTGTCTACCATGCACAAAGTCCTGGGTTCAATACCCAGCACTGAAAAAAATATTTCTACAATTATAAGAAAAGAAAGTAAACCAAGAAAGGTGAATCCTTGTTTTAATTCTACTAAGGAAATGTTTCTGGGCTGTCACAGAAGTTGAGTGGGTTGGACTTTAGGAACCAACTCCTGATGACCCAGAATGGTAACCAAAGAAAGCCACAGAGTCATCCTCTCAACAGAAGTTTAAGAAAGAAGTACATATTGCTTTCTGTTCTTAACTGAAGAGGATGGATAAAACTTCCACTAGGAACTACAAAGACAATTTTATTTTTTCAAGCTGCCAATGTGGCAAGTTCCCGATTCTTTCTTGGGATTACAAAACAATCCATTGTATTGCATCCAGGCTATAAATTCCGGTTTCAGATTGCTCAGAAGATGGTTTGAGAAAGCAGAGGCAGACTGTCCAATCTGGCTCTTCCATGTGCCAGGAGTTATTAATTATGTCTGTTCTAATAACAAGAGCTGGGAAGCAGCAAACTCAAAACATGCGGGGAAAACAAAACAAAATAAGATGGTGGTTTGCCTTAATGAGAGGAAGTAAGAAGAAGCAACTACAGCGCTGAGCTCAGGAAAGCTGAGTAGAACTCTTGCCAGCAACAGATTTTAGCTGCCCCTGGGCATAATCACCATAGTAGCTACAGAGGACATGGACTCCCAGTGGACTCGCTAACATCTGTCCAGTGGCCAATGACATCACCTTCTTTTCTGGGGTGGAGAGAGAATTTTGAGAAGTCAAGAGGGACTAATCAGGATTTTCTGTTCCATTGATCATAGATTATGAGATGGTACATTATAAACCAAATAAATAATCCAACTCTACCCATTTCTACACAGGAATAAACTGAGCTCTGGAGAAGCTGAGTGACATAACCTATGTCAGCTAACAATGACAAAGTAGGACCTAAGTTTGTTCAGTGTATCTTCTCTCTGTCTGATAGTAGGTTCCTTTTCTTTACCTAAGAAAATGACTTCCTGATCAGATCCCTGAATAGCCAGGAGCTTCGCCCAGTCAGATATCTAGGAGTCTCCATTTTAGGGAATGATCCTGGATTAACTCTGCTCAATAGGTGGTCATCACCTACCCTTCTTAGAACTCTTTTCCTGGTCTAAGCCTCAGAAATTTAGTTTCTGCGATGCTATTACATTTCAGCCAAATGATAAATGGTAGCTTCTACATTCTAGAACAGCCATCATTTTACCATTTTTCCTTTGGCTAAACAAAGGAGACGGCCGTATTCACCTGAGAGTGTCATCCTTTGACCAAGTCAACAGCTTAATGCCTAAGAAGTCTCTAAAGCCAAACTGTGGAAGGTTGTTCTTCTCTCTGACCAATTGGACTCAGAGCATATGGAGGGAAGTAACTAGATTTTACTTTTTTGTTTTTATCCTGATTCTCACTTGGGTGATGATCAGTACATTTTAATAAATGATTGGGTATGACATTTAAAGGGAGAAATTTACAAACTAGAACACACTCAGAGGGGAGCAACTAAGACTGTGAAAAGATGAAGATTCAAATAGAATAAAGGATACTGTAAGAAAATCCAACTTCAAGGAGAAAATACTCTCTGGGGAAATGATCATGGACTTCCAGGAGCTAAAGGGCCATCTTTGGGATGATGAAGGATAGGAGAAGATAACTCTGGGGAGGGAGACTTTGGATGGCCATAAGCTGCTTTGGGAAAGGAAGTGAGCCTCCCATCTCTAGTGAAGACCCTTTTAATAGAGATAGAGAATGAGGAAAGAATACTCAGGGGAGAGAACTGGACCAAAAGACTTCTAAGAAACCTTGGCCACCTTTGAATGGAGGAGGACTGGTAGCATAAGGTAACATTGAAAGTAAGGAGTAAATATTTGCTCTAAGCTGACCTAGAAACAATGAGTAGGAAAAAAATGAGTTTATGGGTAGGACAGACGAAGTTCTACCTTTGTCTAATAACAATTATTGAGTGCTTCTATTTGCCAAGCTCTGTATCGTAACTACTCAACTGATGATAATCCCTGTATGGCAACAATTAGGAAGCCCTATTTCATACAAGTTCAACTTGAAAAAATAAAGGAAATTGATTTTTAAAAACATGTTGGCAAGATTTCTGTGAAACTGGCATACTGGTACATGAAACACAAATTGAATACAAATTGAAACAATACTTTTGGAGAGCCATTTGGCAAGACTTTTCAAGAGCCATAAAACTCATCTAGTAATCCCACTCCTAGTCATTTACCCTAAGGAAAATAACTCTTAAAAAGAAAAAAGAAAAGAAAACCCCTATATGTTCAAAGTTCTTTAAAATAGAAAAATCTGGAAAGGATCCAAATTCCCAACAATTTAAGGATGGTTAAATAATTTATGTTATATTAACTCCATGGAAAATTATGTAGCCATTAAAATGATAAATGGGATGACTCTGTGGCGGCATGAAAGGCGTATAGCAAATAATGCTCAAGGATAAGAGTGGAATGCAATACTCTACATATGCTCTGATTATAACTCTGTCAAAATACTTATGGCTAGAAATTGAAACAGACAACACAAATATAAAATTATTATTTCATGATATTTTGTGTATAATCATTGAACATTGTTTTTAATAAACGGAAAACAGAAAAGAACTCTTACTACAGCTAAAAAAAAAAAAAAACAAATTAAGACTCTTAGCATGTAAGTTAGAAAACATCTTTTAGGCCCTTGGCTAACACTCTCATTTTACAGATTAGGAAACTGAAACCCTGAGAAAAGCAGTTTGTCTGTCCCACAACCCATCAATGGCAGAGTTGGGACTAGAACATAAAAGCACAAAGTGAAGGATCCCTGGAAGATTCCATCCCAGAGACTGATTATGTGTGGAAACACACAGAGAAGAAGGGAAAAGGAAAAATTTTATAAAAATTATCAGATGTGGATAGCAAATGGAGTCAGTTAAGAATATAACCTGAAGCCAGGAGTGGTGGTGTACGCTTGTAATCCCAGCATTTGGGAGGCTGAGACTGGAGGATCCGGGTTCGTGGCCAGCCTCAGCTACCTAGTAAGGCCCTCCGCAACTTAGTGAGACCCTGTTCCAAAATAAAGAATAAAAAATAGGGCTGGGGGTATAGCTCGGAGGCAGAATACCCCTGAGTTCAACCCCCAGTACTGAAAAAAAGAGAGAGAGAGAGAGAGAAAATATAACCTGAGCCTCTCTTTACTGAGGGGCAGCTACTATCAATATGTAAAGTACACAGTGAATCTGGAAAAAAGCATCTGGTTTTCTGCCTTTCAAGGTCATCTTCCCCCTATCCTTATTACCACTTCCAGAGGTCAAGATCTCATCAGCCATTCTATAATTCTGTGGGCACCTGTTACATCCCAGGTACTTGCTAAGCCTGGAGGTACAATGGCGAGTAAGACACATGTAGTACTTATACCAACAGCTCACTCTATGGTTGGAGACAGATGATGAAAGTGTAAACAAATAAATGACTTAATGCAGTTGTGAGAACTACTTAAAAATCAAACAAACCAAAACCGACTTGTAATGAAAAGTACCTGGGTCAGGGTGGGGAGTATGGAGTATAGAGGGTGACACAATCTGATTTATGCGTTTGAAACCTTGCTCTAGCCACCTTTATCTCTAGGACAATTGCAACAGCATAACCGATCCCTACCCAGCAACAGTCTCTGTCTCTTTTTACCGTGGCCAAAGAGGTCTTAACAAGATGTAAATTTGATGTGACAATGCTCGCTCCAACAATCTTTAGAAGCTCCTTATGAGCACCAAAGTTCAAGCACTCAGCATTCAAGCACTCAGCACAGCTGTGGAGATCTGCACAATGGGATACAACATGGCCTTCACTCCAACCATAGCACTGGTCCCCCCCATACCACCTGCTGCTGGCTGCCCTCTTGGAACGCTGCACACTTTCCTAAGGCCAGCTGAAGATAGGCTCTTCTGGAACTCTGTGATCCCCTTCCTCCCTTTTTGTTTCTAGTGCTCTTCCCCTTCCGTTGAGGTTCTGCTTGCATGTAGCCTCTTCTTAAAAGTCTTCCCAACTCTTCAGGTAGAGCAGTCTAGTCCCCATCTTCCATGTGCTCATAACATGCTTTGTTCACACTTGCATTAAATATCATATTGAATCACCTGTATTTGTGTGTATATTATATATGTATGATAAACTCTTGGAGAGCAGGGGCCATGTCCTATTCATCTTTTTATATTTAAAGCCAAGCACAGCCAGGGTACCTAGCATTAATGAATATTCAATGGATGAGTCAACAAGTAGATCATAGGAGGGAAACATGGGTAGGTGGATAAATTTATTACTAAGTGAATGAACTACAGTTTAGCCACCCTTTTAAAAAGCAAGGCAATTGTGATCTGATTCCTCATCTTTGAAGAGTCAGATGAGGTGTTTTTTAAGATAACTTCCAACTCTGATGTGTCAGGGCCGCAGAGTCAGTAAGTCACAATGGGTTACAACTATTGGAATCAGAGAATCTCCTTACGTGGCTACTTGAGATAACTCAAAGGGTTCACAATTAAGGATCAAAAAGTGTACATCCCCAGTACAATATAAAAAAAAAGCGTGTATAAGCTGGCATAGTGGAATATGCCTGTGATCTCAGTACTTGGGAGGTTGATCACAGGTTCAAGTACAGCTTTGGCAACTTAGTAAAACTCTCAGCAACTTAGCAAGACTCTATCTCAAAATAAAAAATATAAAGTACTAAGCATATAGCTCAGTGGTAGAATGCCCCTGGGTCCAATTTTCAGTGCCAAAAAACAAACAAACAAACACACACACACACACACACACACACACACACACACACACAAAACATTGTGTGGAGTCTGACCTTGCAGGCCTACTGCACTGGAATAAGTAAAGCGTGGGCATGGGCTGATGTCCTCCTGTTCCAGTTGGCAACATTTACCATATCTTGACATGCCTGCTGAGGGAAGAAGCCTCCAGCAAAACAGGTTTTGAGCCGGCTCAGCAACAGCACAGCTATACATTCCTGTAAATTTCCAGATCCATTGGAGGCCGGGATAGGCATATGTGTGCCGCTACGCCACACAGCTCCAGTGACCATTTGCTTACCCCCTAGTTCTGTGGGTGTGGTGTTCCGAACAAGACCTTTTGTAGATTTAGATCAGAGTTTCGGACAGCAAGAATTCCTAACCCAGCTTTCTAGTGGAAGAGAATAGAGTGAAGATACACCATTTCCTCTCTATCAGGCAGGTCACCTGAGATTCAGTTCAAGCCAAAAGGTCTGTGTTGATGCCAACTGCATGCTAAGTCCTGTGTTAGAAGATGTGGAGAATCCAAGGAAGAACAGAATGGTCCCTGACCTCAGGAAGTCTATATTCCAGAGAAGGAGATCAACAAGGTGCCTAAGAAAGTATAGAAAAGTCACTCAGGCACAGTGAGGAAAGTCCATGTGGGTTCCTTGTTTGTTTGTTTGGTGCTGCTGAGGATTGAACTCAGGGCCTCTTTACATGGCAAATGCTTTACCACTGAGCTATAATCTCAGCCCTAAGTCCATGTGGATAAAGATTGGAAGTTTGAGCAAGGAAAGAGGAAATACTTCGTAAAGAAGGAAGTACATTCAGCAAACAATTGGTGATTAACCATGTCAAGCAGGAAAAATGTTAGAACAAGGGTATGGAGGGGTCAGAGTACAGGGCAATAGAAGTGGAAAGCAGTGTTGGACCATAGCGGAGGGTGAGTCAGAGAAGGAAAGGAGATTTTTCACCACGTTAGAAGATCTGAGATAGCAGGAGTCAGCCACATCTAGAACCTTTCCTCATTATTTAACTTAAAAAATTATCCTGTACCAGTTTTTTCCAGGCCCTGTTCCTACGTCTATGTGCCAATCTCCACAGTTCAGAATATATCCTGTAGGCAATAGGGGTCACTGCAGGGGTCTTGAGAGGAGGACCAGGCGCAAAGGATGGAGAGACTTGCTTTCTGCTGCCACCCGTTCTTACCCAGAGGACCGCTGGTGGAAGTGACTGGACAATGACTCAAACTGCATGGAGAGTCGGTCACATAACTTCTATTGATCCTTCCTAGGAGATTCTGTGAACGAGTGTCTTTATAGTCAATATAAGGCATTTGCAGAAAACATACAAACACATACACAGAATTAAACACAGATATCTCTGAAAAGAAGTTTCTCAGACCTAGAGACATGAATCAGAAGTCCAGATAGGAAATGCACCATTGTGGCAATAGTTGTAGAGGGGTTGGGTCCTTTAGGCCCTGGGATTGCGAGAGTTCAGAGAATATAAGAGAAAAAGAGACCCATCAGAATCTGAAACTAAGAAAAAGAATATTTCTAAACCAACACAGAAGTTCATTTTAAAGAGACTGTGAACTGCCTTTCAAAAATGCAATTGGCATTAAAATCATTAATTTCCTTTCCCCCCTTCCTTTACAGGGATAAATTTATAGTAAATGAATTTGGAAGTTCAGTTAGTATAGACTTTTAAAAGTATCCAAGAGGCAGAGATAGGGATGATTCAAGCTTCAGAACTTAGGCAAAGCAAAGAAAGAAGATAGAAATTTAAACCTGTCTGGGTGGCTTTTTACAAAGTTTCTCCTGCAGATGTGGGGAGTTGTGTGGCTCTTTGCTATTTTTGAAAGGTTTTCATTTTGACTGAATCCTGGGGACTTTATTAGTCCTTTACCCTGTGAACTGTTTCAGGGCCAGAGCCAAGGCCTTTATTCAGAAGAGGACTTTGATGACCTTCAAACAGAATGGATTTGGTAAGTTCCTAGAGTCCCTGACCAAAGGGCCCATTTCTCCTCCATCTCTGTCTCCTGCTGTGCAGAAACTCTCCACATGTGGAGGACTCATTCTGCCAAACAAAGTCCTGCCTTTCGCCCCAGAAGATGTGACTTCTGTTACAAACTGTAACCCTTAACAGCTATGAGACTGTAGAGGAGTCACGTTCCCTCGCTGGACTCATGTTTTCTTTTATAAGAAATTATCGAATTAGGCATATCGTCTCTTTGGTCCCTGCAAGAACGAATGTCCTGTGAACTGAGTTTGTTCAAACACCAAAGTGGGTGGTTAACCGAATCCGATTTTTCTTTTAATTTTTTTCCCTGATATTCTCGAGGGAAGAAATAGTGATAAAACAATCACTTACTGTTCACCAGATACCATGCTAATATGTCTGTCTGTTATTTCACTTGCCAACAAACAGATAGCAAGGATAAAGTTATTCAAAAAACCCAGCAATTCCAGTGGCACAGTTGGGGACTAGTACAGATGCAGCCTGATTTTCTATACCTTTTGCGTTTCTGTCCCAAAGAAAATAAGATGCTATGATCTTAATGATGGCATTAAGTGCTAATAGATCCCAAAGTACTCTATGAATCATCCAAGAAAGCTTAGCTTGTACTCAGTATCATTTTAGTGTTTAGCAAAGTGTGTTGTAATTTACTTATTTGGAAACCAAGAATCAGTAAATGATATGGATGGTAACCAGATGAACCAGAATTTTCCATTGCCCAGGATACTCCATTCCCTGGCCATTTTATATAAACAGAAATTTACCTTGGCATTAGAATAATAATAGCCTACAAGAACTAGATTCTGATAGTCCCAGGCTTGCCAACTGTCCAGCAATGTGTCAACTGCGGAGATTGCTGTCCACTCCAGCCGGGCATCACCAGGACCCAATCAGACTCCATTTCAGAAATCATGGGCGGTGTTTCCATGGAGCTCTGCCCGAAAAGAGGTGATCTAAATCTTGCATGAGAGATGTACATCAACAGGGAGCTCTGCCTAGAACACTGTGACCTACAAAATCATATTAAGGAACTCAGAATGCAGAATCAGTTTCAGAGACACCAAGTGACCTTGTGCAAGGCGATTCACATGCTGTCTTGCTTGCTTGACACCCCCTGAAGAATGGTGGCTGCCTCTGTGCAACACTGGCATGGCACACCCCAGCCAGGAGCAAGCATTCTGATTTTCACTGCCCTATTTTTTTTTTTTTTTTAAGGCAGCCCTCTCTTAATCATCTTGCTGTTTGTTTAGTTCTGGAAAGGCACTCACTGATTCACAAAGGAAATATCACCTAGTGGTTAGACTGGAACAGTATCCTTGCATCTCCTGTTTAAGATCTTATCTGCTTTACTGTTTGATATTCCTTAAATAAGGATGCACATGATACATTTCTTGGGAAGTTTAGTGTCAGGAAAGATTTGATTGACCCTGATCTGTAATTATTCTACCTTTACTAGACAAAGAGGGATACAAATTCTTTTTTTTTTTTTTTTTAAGCTGAGGATTGAATTCAGGGGCATTCTACCTTTGAGCCATATCCCCAGCCCTATTTTGAAACAGGGTCTCACTAAGTTGCTGAGACTGGCCTTGAATCCACAATCCTCCTTTCTCTGCCTCTTAAGTTGAAACTCCCTTTTTAAACTAAGCTGCTGGGAAGCTAAAAATCACACTATATGTTTCATTAAAATTATTCTTATTTTGGGTTTCCTCCTTTTAACACTCCTTTTCTTCCAATCTTTTATCCTTGTCTTAAAAATGCTATTATTTCTATGTTTAATATTATGTTACTTCAAATCCCTTTTGGAAGCAAGTGGCATGCAAATAAATAAAAATATTTGCAATAATATGTTTTATAAAAGCTTTCCAGATAAGAATATTGGGAAAATTAGTGACTATGATGAGGTATGTAACTTCATTTCTAACACAAGTACATAATTAATATTTAAGAGCTTATATGTAATAATAAAGATGAACCTTTGCATAGATCTTACCACTTTCAAAGTAAATCCTTTCACATCTATGATCTCTTTTTGTAACTAATGTTCACACTTTATAGATGAGGAAAGTGAGTCTCGGAGACATTAAGCAGCTTCCTAGAGGTCTTGAACTTAGGAAGTTCTGATCTTTAGATGCCAAGCCATGATTTTCTCCCCCAGCATTGCCTTGTCTCTCATTGACTTTTCGTTTAAGCCAGCATTCTTCTCATTATCTTTAGGAAAGTTTTTTTTTTTTTTTAATGTGTCAATCAGAATTAAGGAAAGAGGTCACTTTGGCAGTTATTTCCCTTGCTAACATGGTCTGTAGAGAGTCCAGAAACCACTGATTTAAGGTCTGATGGGTCAAGCTTGATATGGTCACTTTTAGAAGATCTGAACTCCCTGTCATCCTGGGTTTCATGCTTCAGTTTAATGGGTAAAATCCAGGCCCCAGTATGCTTCCCTTTCCTAAATAAATATAAAATATCTCTACTACCCAAATGGCACATGGGATACCAAATCAACAGATTGCTGAGACAGTCAAGAAGAATAGATCATTGCTTCTTCAGGCTCATTGGTAAGAAAACATGATGTCCTTGACATTTAAAATCACCGGGTCATGTTGTTCCACCAAGCAAGTCAGCTGGCTAACTTCTTTTCATTTGACCCTGAAAATAAGGTGTCAGGAAGCATTGCATTGGTATTTTTTTCCTGCCATTTCAGGCCATTTAGCTACTGCCAACTGCAACTTGAAATGCTTTGGAGATAGTCCAGAAGGTTCATTGCCTATAGAACCTTCTAGAAAACTAAGCACCTCAAAAGAGATGTGTGTCGATGATGTTGAGTCTGATTCTCTTTCTCCAGGTTAGCCAGACCCCATTCTGGTTTCCCATTAGGCCCCAGGTCCTGCCCACAGTCTGGGGGCTGGAGAGGCTAATCTCAAAGGGCCAGAAATGAGTCAGTTTCCACACTCAGCATCAGGCGTGTGGCTTCTTGAAGCACAGACGAGGAAGTGCTGAATTTCAAAGAGCAAGATTTTTTTTTTTCTTTGCATACCATATCCGGAACTGAAACCACCAATTCATTTCACTTAAGATCTCAGACTACACTCAGAGCATCAATAACATTCCAGAGATAAGATACCAAGACTTCACCAACCCAGTCCTTCTGTCCCCCACCCTACCTTTTCCTTTCAGTGATGGTATTGTTGGATTCTTCTTTTTCTTCAACTTATTTTTAGTCTTGAAAATAGAATTTGGAAGCCTTTGTTTTTTCAGTAGTGTTTTTCAGTACTAGGTGTCACATATCTAAAAATCTGCTGAGGGTATGGCCACACTTACTACTTTCTACTTCTTTGCTAGTCACCTAAGCTGTGAGTGAGGGTACAGTCACAGATTCAGCGTCCCCTTCCAGGGCTCAACTGGCTTTGCTGAGAGCTTCCACGTTGAGGTAACAGATCATTTCACTCGCCCATGAAAGTGGTTAAACGATGGGGTCTGTGGACAAATTCATGCAAACTACCTGCACGAACAGAAGAGCAATGGAAAATATACACATCCTCCTGGTGTTGCCTGTAGCGACGATGTAAGAGGAGGAAGGAGGGTCTCTACCACTTCTAGAGAACAGTGCCATTTATCAACCACTTTCACATCCTTTCTCTCTCAATTCTTACCAGAGCTTGTGAGATCAGTCATACCAGCATTATCCTCCCCATTTAGAGATGGAGGGACCCATTGATGATAAGAATAGAAAGATGAGCCCTAGCTGTGACCATGAAAAAACCAGAGACCCCAGATTAGATCCTAGTTCTATTGATTCCAAGTTCAGTATTCTTGTAACTGCCATCTAACCTTACTTATTATGTCATATTACATCATAATCCATGACTTAATGTTATTCAGTCATTTTTGGGCAATTTTAAATTTCATATTCTTGCAGATCAGGATTAATGACTACTGGTCGGTATGTTGGCATAACCCTTTAGCCCTCTGCTTTCTTCATTCAAGAAAATGGAGGAATGGCATTAAATTCAGTATTGCACTCAGTTCTAACCTTCTTTGGGCCACTGTATCAGTGACTGATGAATCCATGCAATTATCCAAAAATTTTACCTCAAGTGTTCACTATGGAGCATGAGTTCCCAGGATGGCAATAGTGTTAGATAAGCAAGATTACCTGAGTTGAGTGTGGTGGCTCACACCTGTCATCTCAATACTTGAGAGGCTGAGATGGGAGGATTGTAGGTTCTGGGCCAGCCCTTGGCAACTTAGCAAGGCCGTCAACAACTTAGTAAAGCCCTGTTTGAAAAATAATATTAAATTAAAAAGTAGGGCTGGGTGTGTGGCTTAGAGATAAAATGCCCTGGGTTCAATCCCCAGTACCAAAAAAAAAAAAAAAAAAAAAAAGTTACCTGGTTAACCTGGTTATCATGGTCAAAAAGTTAGTGAAAAGCAGAATTATTCAAAGTGAAACAGATTGCTTTGCTTCAGCCCTTCTTAGAGTCTATGTGTACAAAGGAGAAAGTTATGGATTCACATTACTCCAACTTAGCCTTAAAATGGGGATCTCAAGGGATAAGCATTCCATTGTACCTATTTTGATAAACAGTGAGGCATTCTCTAATGATCCCATTGGTATCTCAAAGCAGCAGCACACATTCCAAGAGAAATTTTATAGCCACCACAGCACCACAAATCCCCCCCCCACTTCTTGCCCCCCGCCAGTGCAGCATGTGCTAGGCCATGGAGTGGGGTCCTCCCAGCCCAGAAGCACTAGAGTTGAGCCACTCCAGACATACCATCTGGATCACATCACTTCAGCCACAGAAATCTCAGTTAAAAAAAAAAAAAAGCTCACAATCCATCTGAAAATCAAGGACTTCCACATATTGCCTGAACAAGGGACTAGATACAGTACCTTTTATTGCCTTCAAAATTTACTGCCCTTTGATTTCCCCAAGTACAAAATCCCATCATTCTCCTATTTTGGGAGAGGAGTCTGCCCAAGGATTTTTTATTCTACCTATTGCCACTCCATCTCCCCTGGCTCTTCTAGCATCCTTTCTTTTTAGAGAAAAGAATTTGAGCCTTTCAGGGGTGTGACAAACCAAAGGGGCATTTTCCCAATCTGCAGACCCTTTTAGCTTAGCTCTTCCCCTTAAGCATCCCTTCCATAGAATGACTTCTGTGATGAGGTGCTCACTGCCTCCAGAAGCAGCCTAGCTCCGTGTCTTACCGGCTTAGATTATGTGAAAGTTCTTAACCACATTCTGTCTCATGGGAACTTCTTCCTATGGTTGGATCCAAACAAGTCTGATCCTGCTGCCATGAGCATGAAATGTGTCTTCCCCAATTTGACAGGTGATTCTACTTGTCTTAAATCTGTATCTTGAAAGTCCTCTGAGCTATGTGCACGTTCATTCTCAAGCCTATATCTTCTTACTATATCTCCTTACTTAATCCATCGTCAGCCATCTCTTCCAATCTCATTTGCTCTAGAGGGCAATACTGTGTGGTGTCATAGATATTATTTACCTCTCTCACTGAGATTCCTCCACTCAAAGTTTAGAATTCTTACTTTGGGTTTAGGTCCACAAATGCCACAGAAAAACCTGGTGTTTCTACTCTAAACCTCAGCCACAACTTGTGCTGGGTTGCAGATTTCTAACTGATATACTGAGACAAATTATCTTTAGTTCTAAAATAACATGGAACTTCCTAGTGCTGAATTATGCAAAGGAAACGTCAGGATAAAAGAAGGCACATAGGCAAACAGACATTAAAATGGCTTCAGGAATTTGTTTGATTTGCAATAAGAAAATGATCTTATTTTCCCTTGACTTGAGTAGATATTCTGCAGTCTTTACCAATCATTTGGTACTTTAAGATTCTACATGGATATTTCACCTTTTTAATCTTATTTATCCCCATAACAATCATAACAGATCACATATTATTGGTACTGTCATTAAACTTTGATTGTGTTTTATAAGCACACTGGTGTTTCTGAGGCCATAATTATGGGTTCAAGTTTTCATCTTTTGTGTTTTTATTGGAATCCAAAGTTCTGGGTTCTAACCCTTAGGTGATCTTGGGCAAGTCATTTTCTCTCTTTGGACCTCAGCTGCTTAATCTTAAAAAATGAAAGAGGTATAAGGTAAACTAGATATTTCCTACAAATCCTAATCTTGGCCAACCTCTAGCAACTACTTGTTCTTATTCAGCAAGTGCACAGAGAATAAACACAGCTGGGCCCAGGAGGTCAAATCTTTCCCCCACTATTTTCCACACTTACAGTTGTGTGAGAAACATCATTTCATTATCTTTATATCCAAAAAGGACAACATGCCTATTCTCATTCATCACAACCAACACACTGAAGATACTTTTTTAAATGTATAAACTCCTTGGTTTAAGTAAAGCAATTTTTGAGAGAAAGTTCAAGTCCTGAAACTGCTAATGTCTTCCTGTGAAGGTATGGAGGATAGCAAGGGGGAGGGGAGCAATGAGCCAGACGGTTCATCTTAGGGGTAACCTCTTTGGTTTATGTAAAATATGTGACTCAAAGCAAATTCATTCCTGTAGGCTGCCATGCCTGAAAGAGGACATAGCCTTGGTTAAAAGAGACTGAGCCTTTCATATACTTAATCAGCTACATCTCTGTGTTCTGCGATGCAATGTCTAATTTCCAGAGGAAAAATCATTTTCAAACCACATAAATGATGATGCTTTTGGAAAAAGGAAAACTCACCTCTCCTAAAAGTAAAAGATTTCTATATGAACTTACTTCTTGTTTGTATTTTACACCCACATTCTTGATGCCTATTATCTCTGAAATCATTTCAGTTTCCAAAAACCATTTGAAACACTCCTACACCTGGGGCTTTTGATAAACAGTCCACTTTCTACAGAGAAGTAAAGTGTGTGTGTGTGTGTGTGTGTGTGTGTGTGTGTGTGTGTGTGTGTGTGAATAAAAGGCAGAGAAAGTTAAACTTCAGAGTTGTGGGGAAGAGGGAGAGAAAACAGAACATATTTGTGACCCATAAGCATGAGTGCAACACAGACCTGAGTAGGTTCCACTGTACCACACAAAGGAATTCTAGGTCTAGTGTACAGGTCTTCCTCCACACTCTCTCTTTTGAGATTACAAGAATTGCACTCAGATGCTAAGAATAAAAGTAAATATTAGTATTTTTGAGCACTTAAAATGTCCCAGGAACTTTCTAATTCACATATTACTTACGAAAAGTCTATAGGGTTGATACTACTATCCCACTTTACAGAAGAGAAAAAAAAAAGCGAATCACAGAACAGTAAGTACCCCAGTCTCTCTCTCTCTTTTTTTTTTTTTTTTTTTTTTTTTTTTTTTTTTTTTTTTTTTTTTTTTTTTTTTTTTTTTTTTTTTTTTTTTGCGGTACTGGGAATTGAACTCAGGGGCATTCTACCTCCAAGCTACACCCCCAGCCCTATTTTTTATTCTTTATTTTGAAACAGGGTCTTACTAAGTTGTGGAGTGCCTCACTAGGTAGCTGAGGCTGGCCCCGAACCTGGATCCTCCAGTCTCAGTCTCCCAAATGCTGGGATTACAAGCATGCGCCACCATGCCCGGCTTACCCCAGTCTCTTGATCATTAATGCGGAATTAAAATCCTACTTGACCATCATTAGGCTCAGGATATTACTCCTCCTGGGAAGCAGTTTCAGTGAGACAGAAGCACACTTTCTTTTGGACAACACAGTGCTTTCTTAGGGCCCTGAAGCCTTTGCCTTAAGATACAGAAATCTACAAACATGCCAAATCATCTCTGCAAGACTCTAAGCTCCTCATGATCAGGATGGAATTACATTTATCCCTGTTTTCCCACAGCATATCAAAGTGCCTGTCATTGTGTAGGTCCTTGGGAAATTTCAATTGAGAAAATGAAGAGTCTCAAGTTCTCTACGAGCTGAATCTTGAGATAACTGTGTATGTTTTTTTAAAACAAAACAAAACAAAAATTCCACTTGCTTTTAACTCTGTGGGCTTTTCCCTGAATTCATTTTTGTCCCTTGAATGGTTATGGTAGTCAGCCTATCTAGCTGGTCTGGAAATAGATTTCAAATGGGATAATGTAGTCTTTGGAAGCTGAAGTCATGTCAAATACTGACGTTTGTTGTACTTTCTGTTGCTAATACTAAAAACTTGACATGGACTAAATTGATATAGTTCATCTTAATTTTCAAAGAGTTTTTTTTCTTTTTAGAAACAGAGCAGAATCCTATGAGATTAGCCAAACCTCATTCCCAAAGCAGAGAGAGACCATACAGGAAAAGTGAGATGTAACAAGTTGCCTCTGATAAAGGTGTAATCTTACACAGAGCCCATCAAAATAAATAATCTTCAAAGGCCATCCATTGTAACCCTCTCACTTGGAGGATTGGGATAATGTGGCTCAGAGAAAGAAAATTAGTTGCCGAAAATGATAAGTCGATTTAATAAAAAAACGTGGAATAAACCTAGGACAGGTAACTCCCAAATGAAACTCTTTTTCCTATTATATTTTGCTAGCCTCAATGACTGAGTTATAAATGAGTGATTCCTAAAATAAAGTCCATCTGGTTATATTTGAACTATAAGTTCAATTTGGGTTTAAGTCCTCAGGCTTGGAGAAAACCAATCCAAAAGTACTAGATGACAGGGGGTCTCTATTTTTGATCGCATACTAAATGTTTGTGCCTACCAAGCCATGGTAGGATAAATTAGTTGGTTGGCGTCAGAAGAGCATGAGTCACCATTCTCACCAGCAATAAATCCAATTGCTGGCGCAGAGTAGATTAAATGCAAAATGACAGCTGAGATGGGAGCAGGCTGGCCTCCCTCCATCCAGGATTAGTCCATGCCCACACTGGTGGAAAATGTTACGTTGTCCTTACAAGGATGGTCAAAGATTTTAAAGTCCTTATGATCTCTTGATTTTGCTGGCAGTTGAAAGAGAGCAAAGATGAACAATATTTGAGCTGATGGCAATGACAAGCAGGTGAAGGCAAAAGATGCATGTCAAAGTCCCAGCTTTGGCCCTGACTCTGTGCACAGCATCTGACATGCCACAGTTCTCTGTGGATTCCATTTCCTCCTTCTGAAAATTGTAGGGGCTGGAGCTGTGTAGGTTTCCTTCCACTTCTAGGATGTGTTGATCCTAAGAATTTATCAATTCCTTCTTTCTCTAGTGTGGTTCTGTGGGTTCTCAGGTGAGCAGAAGTTCTGAAACTGCTCATCTCAACTAACAGTTTTGACATCATCAGGTAAAGGTCATTGGGGGCAGGAAAAGTACACCAACCTTAGAATCAAAAGAGCAAACTCAGTTCCTGTCTCAGCTCTTCACCTAGGTGAATCTGAGCAATTTACTTCAATTCCCCATCTGGATCTCCAAGTCTTTCTTTACAAACACAAGTAATAATGCCTAGTTCAGAGTCCTCTGGAGTGAATGGAGATGAAAATGAAGATGATTTTCCTAAAGACACAATTGGTTTATAGGTCCAAGCTCAACAGGTTAAGTCAAAGGTGAGGAAGGAGATTCTCCATCTGAGCTGTTGTGCTCTGCCTTCCATGAGAACTATACCATAGTCTCCGTATTGATCTATCCTTAGAAACCCCCATCACTTCCCTGTCCTCCCAATCTAATAGGAAGTGCCACCTCTCTTATATCTTGGTGCCTTCCTTCTCCCCACTATCACCAAAGATCCAGCTGGGATGTCAAATGCAAACTCCTGTAGAGATTTTGCCCTCACTGCTTTGGTTTTCTAGATTGTCTACAAGAAATGGTAGAAGAGCTCTTTCCATCCATGTACTTCTCTCTGATTTGAGGACTCCAGCAGGGTGGCCTAGAGGCAGTAGAGCTCCTGGCCAGAAAAGTTGTTCCATCTCCTTGTCTTCTCTTGCACCCAAGTTCTGGGTGCTCCGCAGGTTACCTGGCATTTTTTTCTGGTGGCAAAGCCTAATGCTATATGATAGGAGTGACACATTGAGTAGGAAACATCACTTTTTACATGGATCTACAAGCTTATGGAGCTGTGAAGAACTTCAGAAACTTTAAAGGGTTCAATTATCCATTGTTTATAAATGCAGAAACTGAGTCTTAGAGAAAAGAAGCAACAGGTAGTATCTTTTAGAAAGAGACATAAGAATATTTAAAGGACATCTAGGCAAATTCCTCATTGGAGAGGTGAGGAAACTGAGGCCCAAAAATGATAATTGACCTACTCTTGAGTTAAAGAAATAGTACTGAGACCCATAACCTCTAATTGCAAGTTCAGATTTCATTTCATGACTTCACATAGAATGTATACCATGTGGAAACTATGTACGTGCAATTTAGATTCTGAAGATATGTAAATAAAACAATAGCTTATTATATTAATGTAAATTTTGGGAAATAAATTTATATTCACATTTAAGAATTCACATTTTACTCTCAAAGAGCTTCATCATATATTCCAGTGTACAGGTTGTGATGTAGAAAATTGAATGTGTGGTAGAGGTATAGGATATATGGGTGTAGGTATAAAATAATTACTAAGAATTACTTTCCATTTCAATTCTGAAGCTCAAAGGAGTCTGGTAAAGATCAGTTTTCTATTATCAAGAAGCAGTGTATCTGTGATGGCCTAAAGTAAGACCTTACTGGATGGAAGTTAAGCCTAGAAATGGATGAGTCTCTGTGAGTCTTGGGCCCAAAGCCTGTTGCCTTCTAAAGTATAATTTGGCTATGAGGCCAGACCAGTGGTATGCCTACAAATGTTAACTGGTTTACAAATAGAAAGTCCTCATTTGTTGTGTTTGCCAATGTCATTGGTGTAAATATTTTTACCCTGGCCAATTTCAAGCTCCAAATGTAACATCACTAAATGTGAAATTTAGAAGAGATACCCAGTAGTACACCTTTATATAATACTTCTGATACACAACTACAAAAACCACAAATAACCTCAAGCATATTTAATAATACAACGTCATAAAATAAATAGGTACTGGTGAGTTTAAGTATTTATTAGAATTACTTTTCAAATAACGTACTTTATTATATGTTTATATGATTTAACTCATAATAATGTTTTCTAACCAGCTCACAAAATTTGGGAAATTCAACATTTGGCTCTTGTAAACTGGAGCAAACCAGCTCCTAGTACATGCTTGGGACTTATGGAACTGGGTTTAAATCCTGGCCTATCATTCTGCTAACTATGTAAGATTGGGTGAGATTTTGAACTTCTTTGAGCTATAGTTCTTTCAACTCTTGAAGGTGACAACAATGATAATAACTTCATGGGTTTACTGGTGACAGTTAAATGAGGTAGTGCGTAGCAGAATGAAAAACACTCAGCAAATCACTATTGGTACATTCCAAGCCAAATTCATTGTACAAAATGCCTCAGACATTGCTCTTGTTCTGCCCTTGAAGAGTCTATGGCCTATCAGAATGGAATATAAGACACAAACACCGGAAGTGTAATCCAGAGCAAACTTTGGGGGAGGGGGGTTGGGAAGGACAGAAAAGAGGGAAGGAAGCATTGATGAAGATGATTGCAGTTGAGCCATCTATTTCAGAATAGACTTGGATGTCCAGAACAAGGTATCCCGAGAAGAAAGAGTACAGGGAGCAAAGGTAAAGACAATGGAATACGTAGGCACAGACAATATGAGATTTGTGAAACAAAGATAATAAATAGGGTGTTGTTGGAAAGGCAGCAACTTCCCAAGTATGTTCACCTTAAAGGCTGAGAAATTTGATTCATGTTCATTCAGTTAGGTAACAATGACCCTGGGGAAATGTTCCCCTCTAAGTGATACAAATCATATTTTGATTGCCTATTGTATTATATTAAATACTTGACTATTGAATACATTTTGATGGCAACTATTCTTTTTTTCTTAAATTAGAATAGTTTAGAGTTAACTAGAAAATAAAATACATGTTTCAACGAAGTAAATTTCTCCAGGGTGGGGGCCTTGCATTCAGAGATAGAAGGTAGCATTATAATTTCCAGTTGAAAACAAAGTCATTATTTAAAAGCTTTGATAAACATGAGGAAGGTTCAAGCCAGTGGCAGTATTTCATGCGTTTTGAATTGTCTGCCGCGTCCCTCTTGCATTATGCTTCACACACAAAAAAGTCATATGACCTACATCTTTATCTGCTCCAGTCTGAAGCTTCTATATATAGGCTTCGGTTATGAATGTTTTTTCCTATGAAAAGGTCAGACCTTGCACATGTACCATCAATGCAAAGCCCTGCTTATTAAAAAGCAGGCAAATGGGTGTGCAAAAGTCATTGAAATATTACTGATGTGGGGAAAAACTTGGCACCTTTCTGAAAAAGAAATGGCCTCTGAACTTTCTCAGAGAGAAGACAGGGAAGCCTGCATCTCGTGATTACAGAGCATTTTCCTTCTGATGAAAGCAACCTGTCACCGTGGGCCCATGTTAACAGAAGCAGCCTGGGACACTCCCACCCCCAGCTCTCTCGTGCATGTGGGTGCAAGACTTGCCCCACCAGAGAGACACTAGACTCTGTTGACTCTTCACCTCAAACCCCCACGGAACATCTGGAGGTGGAGCTGGGGAAGGTAGCTTGGTCAGAAAAATGCAAACCCAATTTGGGGTTTCCGGTTGTACACTGGGTGCAGCAGCCACCCTTAGCCAACACTGCAACACCAGTGAGAGTTCAACTCTTACTTTTAAGCCAAAAGTTCACAGGTTTAGCTATTCCTCTGATTGTCCTGCTCCTTAGGGCTACCTCTTGAGTTTGAATGCTCTGAAAAGACTGAGCTGCTTCAGGAAAGAGGCCCACGGATTCGATTTGGATCCTTTCTCAAAAGGTCACAGTCTTTCCAGAATGAACTTACTTAATAACTATGTAAGTAGATGTGGTATTCCCTTTCTTTAACAAACAAGAAATTGAAGTTCAAAGAGAAGAAGTGACCTAATAATTAGGCAGATGAGCAGGGTTCATGATGAGGTCATCTCCTTCCCAAATCAGCCTCCCGTTGACTGGACCAAACTCTTGTCATGTGGCTAAGAAGCTAGCAATTAGCCTGGGCAGCATTGGCATATAAAATAGTAGATAACATTGTGAGTATCATCAATTAGTTAATATCTATCTGTTAAGACAAACCTCACACAGAGGACATTAAAAATGGGGATCTCCAGGTTATAGTGAGCAAAGTATTAGGTTGAAGGTCAGAGGAACCTGGTTCTGGTTTTAGATCAGATACTATCAGTCACTTATTCATTCATTCATTCATTCATTCATTCACTCATTTACTCATTCAATAAATATTTATTTAGAATGTGCCAGGCTTCATTCTAGGCACTGAGGACACAATATTTTGAAAGAAAAAAAAAGATATAGTACTGATCTCATAGAGCTTAGATAAACTGGTAAGCTTCTATGCATACATTACAGATATATTATATTATATTATATTATATTATATTATATTATATTATATTATATTATATTATATTACAATGTTTTCTCAGATAACTTTTATCCACCTTCATCTTTACCAGTCTTTAGATTATAGTAATAGTGTTGGTCCAAGGTAAATTACTTTCTTTTAGCTTAAGTCTCTTAACATTCTACTTTGATACACCATTTACCTGTTGCAAACTTTTCATAATGATCTACCAACTCCAGACTAAAGCCTCATCTCTTTAGCCTGTCTCTGAACACCCTGCACTGCCAAGCTCCAACACATCACCCATTTAGCCTCACCTGGTGATCCTCTTTGCCCACACCCTTGGTTCCCTGTGAATGCAGAAGCTCTGGAATACTCCTCAACTTTGCATCTCCACAATCTTCTCTACATTGTTCCAGAACCAATCAAATTTCTAGTATGTTTCCTTATTCCTTGGAATATTTCCTGCTGTTTTTTGTTTTGTTTTGTTTTGTTTTTTGCAGTACTGGAGATTGAGGGGATTGAACCCAGGGACATTCTACCTCCAAGCTCCACCCCCAGTCCCATTTTTTATTCTTTCTTTTGAAACAGGGTCTCACTAAGTTGCAGAGAGCCTTACTAAGTAGCTGAGACTGGCCGCTCGAACCTAGATCCTCCAGTTTCACCCTCCCAATATTTCCTTATTTGCTTATGCTCCTTGAGACCATAAACTGTGCACCTACTGCCAAGTCTAGCTCTCAGCTCATGCTTATTGGCTGGAATTTAGTTGAATTAGAAAACTTTTTTCCCCCCCAGTGGCATAGTGCAAACTTGTAATCCTACCTATTTGGGAGACTGAGGAAGGAGGATCATAGGTTTCTAGGCTAGCCTAGGCAACTTGATGAGATCCTATTTTAGATAAAAAATAAAAAGGCCTAGGGGTATAGCTTAGTGGTAGAGCACTCCTGGCCGAGAGAAATAGAGATGGAGATGGAGATAGAGATAGAGATAGAGAGAAGAGAGAAGAGAGAAAAGAGAGAGAATGAGAATGAATTTTTCCTTTCAGGGAAGCAGAAGAGCATATTTGCTAAGGGTGCAGATTCTGCAGCTAGACTACCTTGGTTTAACAGTCAGATTTGCCATTTACTGGTTGGCTGACCTTGATCATATTAGTTACATGCCCTTAGAACTCAGTTTCCTTATCTGTAAAATGAGAATAATAACAGTCCCCACCTAGTGTTATGAGACTTACATGAGTCAAATTTCATAAAGTGCTTATTTCTGAGCTGGTTGCACAGCTTTCCACTTGTTTGCCTTTTAAGATTTCCCTCTATTTTTTTCCTCCTCCATGACTATTAATTCTATTTTCCATGTATAAAGCATTTTAGAGTTTACAAAGACCTCTCATAAAAGTTTTCACATTTAATCATTGGGGTGATATATGAAGTAGGTGTTGCTATTCTCCTGAGAGTTTGGGTGGCATAGGTAAAGTTGGGGGTGCATGCAGGACAGGTGAGATTTCCCTCCAGAATGTGAGCCATTATCACATGTTGTTGTTGTTGTCGTTGTTGTTGTTGTTATAGCCTGGAGCATTGGGACAGATGGGTCACTGTCCAGCCTGTTCCTGATTAGCCTCATCTCTGCCTAAAGGGTACCCTAAGGATCTCCCAAACCCAAAGCCCTACTGTGGTTCAGAGCCCAAGCGTGCCATTTGCATTTCTTCTCCTAGCTGGCTAGAGTGACAGGGGCTTGCTGGCTCAGGCACTCCCTGGAGGCTTTGTGGTTTCATTTCACCTCTCCTGACAATTGTTCTGTGACTTTTGCCCCATACTCCTATGCAAAAGCCTTTCACTGCAGGACACCAAGTAACAACAGAAATTATAAATTAGAAGGAATCTTAGAGCCCAGCATCTTGACTCAGGCCTGTAATCCCAGCATTTGGGAGGCTGAGACAGGAGGATCACAGGTTTGAGGATAGCCTCAGCAACTTAACGAGACTCTTAGCAACTTAGCAAAACCCTGTTTCAAAACAAACAAACAAAAATAAATAAAAAGAGCTGGGAGTGTAGTTCAGAGGTAGAATGCCCCTGGGTACAATCCCCAGGAAACACACACACACACATGTACACACACGTGCGTGCGCACACAAACACACACACACACACACACACACACACACACACACACAAAGGATCTTAGAGATCTTCAATTCCAGTTCCTCAGAAACATTTTATGGAGGAAAACAAGTTTCAGAGAAAGAAATGACTTGCCCAAAGATCTCAGTGTGTGCACTTCTATGGGCCACTACTACACACTGAATAAGTAAGGGCAAGACATATGCTCTTCAGAAACACATAGTCTAACAGATTATATCCTATGTATCTTGTTATCTGAAATGTCTAACCCAGTGCTAGTACACAGACCAGGTACTACATAAATTCATCTTGAATAAGTGAATGGATGGATGAATTATCCAGTCACTCACTAACTGAGCTGACTTACACCCCGGACCCCAGATTACCATGTTAGGGCTCACTGGACTCACTTTCTATCTCCCCTACTCAGAGTCCTAGTAAGACTTGAGAAACAGCTTCTTTTAGTAAGGTGGAAGAAACAATTAATAAACACAACCAGCAAGCATTGTACATACTCCATGTCTGTCATGTTTGTCTATGACTCTCAACTGGATTCCCAGTCCTCTTGTAAAAGAGCTTCTTCCCTGCCTCTCTCCTGAGAAGACAAAAACTAAGCAGGGAAGTAGAGTATCCAGCCAAAGACTAGCACTAGTAGATGCAGGAAAGGTCTACTGGGGGGCAATTCTGTCTAAATGTTCCCACTTCTTGCTCTACAAGTAGGAACCAGCACATGATGCATAATATGTTTCAGATATTTCTTGATTTTAGCTTAATTTTCTGATTTTAACTCATTCATTTCGTAGAATGTCCAAAGTGAAAGATGCCTTGGAGATATCTGGTCTTAATAAACCTTTTATGTCATAAATAGAAAAAGAAAAGTCCAAGGGGGGAGGTGAATTGCTCATGGTCACACAGCATGTCAGTAGCTCAGACTAGAACCAAGGCTTCCTGTATTCCAGTGCAGGGATTCTTCCCGAGCACCATGCTGCAATACTTCACATTAAGCCAGCAGACGAATCACATCTAAGCAGCTTCAGAGCCCAGGCATATGATATACCTTTTTCTCTTACACTGCTCATGGAGTGTTTTGCCCTTCAATGGAAGTCCCTTTTGTGCCCAATACTGGGGAGTTCTCAAAGAGCTTTCATGCTTGCCAAGAGCCCCATGTTTACAGATCAAAGGTCCCCCTGTGCTCAGAGGTGAAAAGAGCCCACGTCCTCCCCCAAATGATAGCTGAACCTCAACCCCCATCTTCTGTGTCCTTCCTCTACACTGCAGAAAACCCAATAACTCTTTAATGACCAAAATGAGTGGTGGTGAGGGGGTGAACAAATGAATAAAAGATGTAAACATAGTAATCAATCAATCCCTCTTGGGAAATGAACTTTAAGAAATAAATAACTCCACACTGTCACTCAGTGAAAAGTCTTTGCTTGGACCATGATAATCTGCTTCATCTCTCGCAACTGGGCTTTCCCTTAACACCCGACCTGGGAATTTGACAAAAATAAAAAGCTAAGAACACCTAACTTCTATATTCTTCACCAATTTCGTTGATGCTAATCATATCTAATATAGATAATTCAAAAAAGCACAAAGAAAAAAATTTCAATGACCCAAATACTACCATTGAGAGATCACCACTAGTTAACATTTTAGTGAACATCCATCCTTTTTTAGTCTTTTTTTTTTCAAAGCTTATACATAATTTTAATGGATTTATTCTAAACAAACTGTCTGGTAATCTGTTTTGTCATTCAATAATAAGTCACAAATATCTACTCACATCAAAATCAGATTCAATGGGAAAATGAGCATAATATTTTGACAGCATTTTATCTGTCAAGTAATACATAGATGGTGAGTTTCCCAAACACTGCTTTCCACTGGCTATTTCAGGGGCTCAGCGAGGCCATTTTACTGTTCTCTGCCTGAGTTTTTCTGTTTCAAAAATGACCATGGCTAGCCAAGCATGGTGGCACACACTTGTAATTTCAGTACTTGGGCTGAGGCTGAGGCAGGAGGATCGCAGGTTCCTAGGCAGCCTCAGCTACTTAGCGAGGCCCTCTACAATTTAATGAGACCTTGGTTCCAAATAAAGAATAAAAAATTCTTTATTCTGAGGGTATAGCTCAGAGGTAGAATGCCCCTGAGTTCAATCCCCAGTACCACACACACACACACACACACACACACACACAATTATGATGGCTATAACATTGTTAGGATATGAATAATTGTAATAGCTTGGAATAATAGCTTATATTTTGCCACTCTTTCTTATTCTCTCTCTGTCTTTCTGTCTTTCTCTTCCTCTGACACACACACACGCACACACACACACACACACGTCAAGCATCTGCTGGGTAATGAGAGAAAAAGCATTTCATATGTTCCTTGAAACAACCCTAGAAAAGAAGCAGCACTTACAGCATTTTTAAATAAAAGATATTGAGGATCAGGGATTAAGAGACATGGCCTTTTTTGTTTGTTTGTTTTGGTACTAGGCATGGAACCCAGAGGCATTCTATCTCTGAACACTCTCAGCCCTTTTTTATTTTTTATTTTGAAACAGGGTCTTGCTAAGTTGTTGAGGGTCTAAGTTGCTGAGGCTATCCTAAAATTTGTGATCTTCTTGTCTCAGCCTCCCAAGTACTGGGATTACAGGTGAGTACCACCACACTTGGCCTGTTTGTTTGTTTTTAAAATAACATCCTCAGAAATAAGTAAACAAAAACAAACCAGTGTTCAAGGGGAGTTTCTTATGGTTAAGATTAGTAGAAGATTTAATTTGCTCATGTCAGAGTGGAAACTGAACACATTTTTGGTCTTCCATTTCAGATGACTCTTCGTAGTGCCTTCCTGACTTAAAGCATATTGGAAAGTTGGGGTGATTCTAGCTCATTCCATGGGATAGAATATACATGTATGTGGACAGGCCAGGTTCTTTTCTGCCCCATCTGATAGCGCAAGTGCTGATAGTGCGTTCTGTGGCCTCCACAGATGGGCTGACCTGCACGTCTGCGGACGAGGTTTAATTTGATTAACATGGGCCGCGGGTCAGGACGACCTCCCCTGCTCAGTGAGGCGAGGGCAGCTGGGCATGGCTGGCTGGAGGGCCAGAGAAAGGTTGTGATTCATTTCTGCCCCAGGCACCCACCTGGCGGGCCAAGTGCAAGTGCTGTGGGACCCAGGGAAAGTGAGAGGCTGCAGGCGCTCTGCCTGTGAGCTGGGTGTCAGGAGTAATAGTGAGAAGAGGGGTGAGAGTAGCAGCTGCTGAAGTCGATATTTATATAAGGACTCTCTGTGTTTGAGGCAGGAAGTGAAACTGAGGTTGCGCTGAGACACTTTCTTCCCCCACCCCGCTCTCCACTGCAGCGCCAGAGGGGAGTTGTGGAGGGAGCCTCAGCAGGTTCTGCTGAGTGTGAGCAGACACCCCAGGTTTTAGCCTCTGTACTGGGGTGTCAAACCCGAGGCTCTACCAGGCCTCTGAGGCTCCACTCCCCCGGTGTTCTCAGCCTAAACACCCCTTTTCTCCCCATCTTGCTCCCCTTTATGGTTGGGAGAGCTCTGCTGCTCTCCACAGCTTTACAGGATTGTCCTGAAGACACTTGGAACAGTATCTGTAAAATGTAGTTGATCACCTGTCTCTGTGGAATTAGCATGAAGCTCTTTACTGCTTTTCTACAACGATTGTCAACACCATCGTGTGTGGTGTCCATGGATGGGTTGTTCCCTAACTTTTCTACCTGCCTCAAGCAAACTTTCTGCCTCACTTCCTCTTTCCTTTCAAACATGAATGCTTTTCCAATCATCTCACACTCACAGAAAATGGCCCCTTTGGTGCTTCCCTTCCTTCTTGTTCAACCCCAGGCTTAGGAATTCTCTCCTTACCTCTCTAAAACAAAAGGGTATTTTAATCTGACCGTGTACCATCTACAAAGGGCTTCTTCTTTTGTTTCCCACCTTAGCCTGGCATGTTCACAGCTTAAATGGACCTTTAAAAATCATCCAGTCTCTGCTTCTCCATGGAGGAAGGACCAGCAATATAAGCCCTGAAGAGGTTGTTACGGCTAGAATCAGAGGACCCCCTCCACTCTTCCTGAATCAGAATCTTAACAAGTCATCCTGGTGGTTCACATGCTTCTTGCACTTTGAAAAGTATGGCCTTAGCTCAACATGCTCATGAACAAATGGAAGAAATAAAGACCCAAAGGGAGAATCAGATATGCCCAGGCCACCAGCAAGAGAATGCCACTATACAAGACCCAGCACTGTGTCTAGTCTGTGTCCCTTTCTTCTGCACAAGCCTTCATGAAGACATAGTCCCCAAGGCCAATGTTGACACTATGAAATAAGTGAGGCAGTCTCTCTCCCCTGCTAATTTTTACTCTAAATTTCATTAATAGATAGTTCTTCAATTTATTTTGCTAATAGAAAATCAATCCAAATGATTTCCCATCATCTCTTTGGAGCTCTTCTCTGGGCTAAGCTGCCACACAACTTGATTCCAGTGTGCTTAATCAAGGATGTTTCCTCACAGTGTAATGAAGGGGAGCTTGAGTGCTGGCCAAAAAAGGGAAGTATGTTATCAGGTGTTGCAGCTAGCCCTCACCTTATCCATTAAGGAACTTTCCAGGAAGAATTATGAGTGATAAATATTTTATAATTACAAAATTAGAAGACATCAGAGATAATTCCATCCAACCTCTGCAAGTCTCCGATGAGGATATGAAGTCACAAAAGGAAATAACTAGCTCAGGTTCATACAACAAATGAGTAGCAGATTTGGAGCAATAGCCCAATTGCTTGCCTCTCAAGACAGGGCTCTATACCATGTACTCCTTCCCCAGCTAAATGCAATGGACAAACTAAATAAATAAGTCATCTGGACTAGCTGGCATTCATATTAGCATTCAGGAGTAGGTCATGAGTAAATTGTGGAGCCACTGACCAGAATGCACAGTCTGTCATTATAAATGGTCATTGAATCAAAGGGAATGCTGCACTGCCAATGGAATTCCACCCATATGAAGGGCTATGTGGAAATTATAAGCTACCAAATCTCACTTCCATAGGTGAAATTCATAATAAAAAGTGGTATTAGCTGGGCAGGGTTGACATGCCTGTAATCCCAGTACTTGTGAGGCTGAAACAGGAAGATGGCAGGTTTAAGGCCAGCCTCTGCAAATTAGTGAAACCCTTGGCAATTTATGGAAATCCTGTTTCAAAATAAAAAGGGAGCCAGACATGGTGGTACACACCTGTAATCCCAGTATAGCTGAGACAGGGGGATTGCAGGTTTGAAGAAGCCAGCCTCTGCAACTTAGCAAGACTCCGTTTTTAAATAAAAGATAAAATCAGGCCTGGGGTATAGCTTAGAGGTAGAATGCCCCGGAGTTCAAATCCCCAGCACCACACAGCAAGAAAGAAAGAGAGAAAGAAAAAGAAAAAGAAAGAAAGAAAGAAAGAAAGAAAGAAGCTGGAAGTGTAGCTCAGAAGCAGAATGCCTGGGTTCAATCCCCAGTACCAAAAAAAGAAAAGAAAAAAAAAAAAAAAGAGTGCTATCATGGAATATGATAGACATAATCTATTATGGAAAAAACAACAGGAGGATTTTTTTTTTAACAGAGCAATATTCTTTAAGAAACTAGGGTTAGGCTCTAAGCAAGAGACTATTGAAACTCAAAATTTCAATGTTCAGAGAATCAAGGTATCTGTAACTGAAATTTTATACCAAATGGTGGTTTGGTTGAAGAATTGGTTGGCATGGTACAATGTCATCTTCGAAAAAGATCGAAAAAGATCATGGAAACAATACAGTAGTATCTGTTGCAACCTCCTTGAATAGAGGCTATTAACATAAAGATTTCCAGGAATCAAAGCCGGGCGTGGTGGCGCATGCTTGTAATCCCAGCATTTGGGAGACTGAGACCAGAGGATCCGGGTTTGCAGCCAGCCTCAGCTACCTAGTGAGGCCCTCCGAAACTTAGTGAGACTCTGTTTCAAATAAAGAATTAAAAATAGGGCTGGGGGTGTAGCTCAGAGGTAGAATGCCCCCAGGTTCCATCCCCAGCACCACAAAAAAAAAAAAAAAAAAAAAAAGATTTCCAGGAATCATAAATCCAGAGTCAGTAAGATTTTTACTTAGGTCTTCCTTTATTTATTTATTTATTTATTTATTTATTTATTTATTTATTTATTTATTTATTTATTTATTTTGGTACTAGAGATTGAACCCAGGGGCATTCTACCTTTGAGCTACACTCCATCTTTTGCTTTCAAACAGGGTTTCACTTAGTTGCTGAGGTCCTCATTAAGTTGCTGAGGCTGGTCTTGAAATTGCAACCCTCCTGTCTCAGTCTCCCAAGTACTGAGATTGCAAGCATGCACCATGATGCCTGGCTCTTACTTCAGATTTTAATGAAATACACCGAAGAAGTATGAAGTCATGAAATGACCACTTTTGCAAATGTCGCCGAACACCCCTACTCATCCTGGTGCCTCATTTTCAGATTACATTAATGATTTCCTCATCTGTGATGCTCAAAGAACTTCTGTAAGGTAACCAGGGAGAGGTCTGCCATCTTCATTTGATACAAGGAACCCAAGCTCAAGGAGCAGTGTCTTTTCTAAGCTTATAGCACTCGAATCCCAGCTCAACTCCACATCTACTTGCTCCACTATACAATGTGGATGAACAATAACTACTAAGTTCACATCTCTAGTAGTTAGAGATCATCTGAGCAACTGCATGACATGGAGTGGAACATGACTAATTGTTTTTGATAACCTACTATGAGGCTTGGTGGGGCGGGGGGGGGGGGGCTATCTTTACATGCTGTACAGAGTTACCCTATTGTATGAGAAGGACTCTATTATGAGGAGAGTGGGATTTTTTTTCTTCCTGTAGAAGAAGCTGGGTAAGGCTCAGTATCTTGTCTGTGGTCACAAGACTAAAAATTGATGGAGCTAGGTCTTGAACTCTGAATCAATTTAAGTTCAAAGTCTGTTTTCCAGGTCAAGTATTTCTATTATCTCAATGCTACAGTTGAAGAAATGGACGTAGAGATATTAATGAACCAAGATTATAGAGCTAATAAATCATAGAGAAGTGATATAAACTGAAGTTAGCTGAGTTTAAATCTCAGGGACATAAAGATCTCAGAAGAAGCAAGAAAAGAAATATAGCAATTGAGCTTCTGTTTGGGCAAATAGAAAATAGTTCTTTTAGGTAAAATATACTCCATTCTCTTTATAAATCAATGGATTCTGATGCATCACAACTGAAAAAATGCATTTTTTTTCATGTCCCTTTCATAAATAGCTATTAAATACAGCCCCTGTATCCTTGTCTCACATAGGATACTTGCATAGATATCTTTTACTTGTTTTTGTCTCTTATTTTAAAAAAATATCCCTTTCCCTATTGTACATTTAAATCAGTGACTTGTATAGCGTCACACAGCTGAATGGAAAGGCAGATGCTGAGATCATCTGACAAATCTGTACTCCAGGGGTTGCCTAAGTTGCTATGCTCACAGGAATGTTGGGTTTCACCAGAATCAAGATGGAAGTCAGATAGAAATGGCATGATCCCCTGCTCACATAAATGCAGTGTGTGAAAAAAAAAATGTGGCAGTTCTATTCACAGGCCCTCAAGAAAAACTTAGTGAGGCTGGGGAGGTGGGAGAAGGACAGAACTGTTAAAATCACCAATATGATGGAAGCCTGTTAGTATAAAGATAGATTTAGCAAAATTAGATTTCCTCAATCAAAAAAGATAAGGCTGAGACGGGATGTGACAATACTTGACAAAATGAAACTATGTACTTAATCAGCAAATCTCAGAAAAACAGAACTATCCCAGCCTTCCCTGACCCCAAAGTTTGCACTAGTTAATTTTAGAGCAAGGAAAAGGAAGTTCTACTTTGCATGTCAGATAGCAAGTTTAATGAGCACAAGAGGCAGTAACTGTCCAATGGTGCAGATGCACAAATGGGCTTAAGAAGGGATCATTTTTATACAAGGGTCCCAATAATTCCATGTGGGTTTATTAAAGATGTGAGACCTTAAAGGTCACCAGCCTAACCTACCACCTCATAAAATATCACATGGTCACCTCCAATGGCAATGAGCTTCCAAGGCAGAGCATTCCAGTTTTGATAGCTCTAAATGTCAAAAAGTTTTTTTCTTGGGTTTCAGTAAAACCTTCCTCATTATTATCATTGTGCCCAATTTGCCTTGGTTTCTGTATCTGAGATTCTACTGAATACATATGAAGACTCTCCATTTTTATATTTCTTCAGGTCTTTAAATTCAGTTCATACACCTATTTATTGAAGGCAAAGCCATGAGCAGAAATCAAAATGATTTAGTAGTTGTTTAGGGGAACCTCCAACATTCTTAAAGAAGAGTATTATGTGGCCTTTCTAGCTTTGGGACGACTGAAAAACAACTGTTGAACTGGGAGTCTGGGGAACTCTGTGCTAGTGGGCTCTGTGACTATGTGTACTCCTCATCACTGCATCTGTCATTAATTAGAAGATGGTCTTAGAGGGTCAGAAACTTCGCATTTCTGAACCAAATGTCCTTTTGTCCTCCTTTTATCCTTTTGTCCATATATCCTTTTGTCTATGACTCTCTGACTTGGAGTCAGATAACTGGAGGTGGTTCTCGAATCCAAACCTACTTATTCTGATACCCTCTTCAATATACTCTCCCTGGGAAGTAGTTGTACCAATCTTGTAAGATGAACCAACATAATCAGGTAGCAGTGTCCTTGACCACAATGACTGGTCACTAATTCCTCCACCTTCAGTTCCTATGAATGTGGGTTCAACTAGAGATAGAACAGATTCCATTGGCTTTTTCACTTGTTTCTCCTAAGTTGCTTATGTTACCCAGAGAAAGGTTAAGAAGTGGAAACCAATCAACAAACAGAACCATTAGAAATTTACTTTTAGAAAATGAAACTAATCCGTGGGGCAAGGACCATTCCACAGACTTGCTTAGAGCCAGGGACCTTGGTCATGTATCTACACAAATGGGATTTTCAAGAACACAAGTATTTCCTGTCTGGGAAACCTTATAAAGAATGGTGAGAGCCAGGCTTGGTGGCACACACTTGTAATCCCAATACTCGGGAGGCTGAGACCGGAGAATCCAGGTTCACAGCCAGCTTCAGCTACTTAGTGAGGTTCTCTGCAACTTAGTGAGACCCGGTTTCAAAGTAAAGAATAAAAAATAGGGTTGGGGGTGTAGCTCAGAGGTAGAATGCCCCTGGATTCAATCCCCAGTACCACACACACACACACACACAAAAAGAATGGTGAGACATAGGAGTCCCAATCATTTGTGCTTCAAGAGATTGACTAGCCAAAGAAGAGCACTGGACAAGCAATTCAGTCCCTAGAGACTCCCAGCGTCTCCTGACTGGTGAATGCCACAGCAGCTGAGACAGCTTTCCCACGTCACAGTGTCATGAGAATTCTACCTTCATGATTTATTGAGCAGCTACTACCTGCCAGGCACGGTACTAAATTTGTCAATACACGTTATCCCCTTTAATCCCTGTTACACACTCTGAAGGGACAAGGAGTTCAGTTGTCTTGTTCATGATTTTATCTGATATTATTAATATCCCCATTTTAAAGATGAGGAAACAGAGGCTTAGAGAGATAAATTGACTTGACCAAAGTATGAAAGGTTTGAAAATAGCAGAGCTGTCATTTGTGCCCAGGTTTTTTGATATCAGGTTGGTGCTCTTCCCAACAGAGCCTTAATATCTCTTTGCTTAACCACAAGTTCGCAAATCTAAAATAAAAGAGGGCTTCATCCTTTCAATAATATGAAGTTTGAGAAATTTGAGAAACAAACATAGATTTCTTAATGTCCATCTTTTTTTTCCCCTTTTTTTCTTTCTTTTTTTTTTTTTAATCATTCAAAGCCTTCAGAAAGAATTAAACTGCAAATTCTCTTCTCACAAAAAGACATTGAAGAATTTTAAAAGGATTCCAACAACCGTTAACAATGACCACATCATGGGAATTGTGAAAGTCTTTCTTATGAAGACATATTTTCCCCAAACTTCCTGTTTCCAAATAAAATAGGGCCTGGGGTAAAGCTCAGAAGTAGAATGCCCCTGGGTTCAATCCTCAGCAATACACACACACACACACACACACACACACACACACACACACACACACACAGAGGGGAGGGCCTACTTGTCTCTTGGGGTACCCAGTCATCTACCTTTGTGTCTCTCTCTTCTATCCCAATTTGCAAGGAAGCAAAACACAGAACTAGCCACCAAGTCATGGGAACTCAGTGGTTTCTAGCCAAAGTCTTGACAGTCATTGGCTATAAATGGACAAGTTTCTCTTGACTCAGTTTCCCTGTGTGTAAAATGAGGAGGGGGTGTCACATAAATGACGCCCAGGACCTCTTTCTCTCTGACATAGCCCCACATTTCCTCCTGCTCATATTCCCTCTTCTCTTGCACCCAGCCCCAAAGGGGGAGGTGGGGTGGCCCAGAGTAGCTTCGGGGACTCCCCGCCACTGGCCCGGCCTTCCCATGCAGCTGCACAGCCACAGCTGCCGCTCCGATTTCCCTATGCAGATGAAGCCAGCTAACAGAACAAAGGCCCGCGTCCCTGTCCATTCCTCACGTTCTATTTAGCCTTCTATTTAGTCCTTTCTTTTTTCTATTCCCCGCCCCCCACCAACTGGGGATTGTACCCCGGAGCATTCAACCTCTGAGTTATATCCTCACCCTTTTTATTTTTTATTCTGAAACAGGGTTTCGCTAGGCTGCTGCCTTGAGGCTGGTCTGAAACCTGTGATCTTGTCTCAGCTTCCCAAGTACTGGGATTACAGGTGTGCTCCACCACACTTGCTCTAGCCTTCACTTTTCTAAGGCAAGGAATGAGGAGTGGCAGAGGGACTCACCCCCTGCACTCTACCTACCCAGGTGGGGCTGAGTTTAGCTGTGCAAAGATTGCTATTTCTATTTCATAGTTTTGTTTGGCCTTCCTATTTAAAATACACACACACACACACACACACACACACACACACACACACTCATGTATATAATCACTGGTCGGTCAATGCCCTGCAGTCTTGGAAAAGATGAGCTCTCACTGCTGCCTACCTGGGCATTAAGGTCCTCTGTGATCTGACCCAGTCTGGTTTGACTTCCTCTGCCAACCTCCCCCCTTCACCTCAGCTGTGACTCCTCACAGACCACTCTGGAGACTGTGGGAGTCAGGCTCATTCGTAAAACCTCTATGGCTAAAACATATTCTTGGTAAGTCTTCTCTCCTTTGTCCGTGCTCTCACTGTCTCTATTCAAAGCATGGGACATGTCTCTTGCATGTAGCTCATGTTTCATACACATCCTGACGTGTGCCTGGCCAGGACTTGGAACAGTGTCATCTTTTTCTGAGTAGATTGTGACTTTTGGGTAAGGATTGGGCCTTTTCTATGTTAATATTCTTCACTGGCCCAACGGTGGGTGAGTTCAGCAATTCCTGTCTCACACTCATGTACCAGGTACTTTTCTTTCCTGGGCTTCTACCTTGGGGAAGATACACAGGGGTATTTAAGGGTTAAGTGGAAGCTTTATGATTCATTGGGTTCCACCTTAAGAAGCTTCTTCCAGCTTCTGTTGACTTCTCTTGTTGCCAAGCATAGCACAAATGTCACCTATTTTCCAGCTCCCTCAGGTTGCACTCCCTTGATGGGCCCCTTTCTTTCTGATCCACCATTCTTTGAATGTCTCTATTTGCATTTCCCCCAACATGTGCCTCAGTCGGTTTAATTTGTGTTTTTTGACTCGCCTTATCTGAAGCTCAGATGCTAATCTCTTCTGTTTCCTGTCCCAACAAATACACTTTTGTTTATGTCTTTATGAATTTACCAAATAACTACATAGCAGTCCAGACAAGGAAAACTTGAAAGTGCTCCCTTTCCTCAACTGCAGGATGAACCTAGTCTGGGGTGAGAGGTGTAAGACACAGACAGAAATAGTAATGATACCAGGCAAATGGCAATAATAGCCTTAAGGAAGGAGACCAAACAATTGCATATTAGATACACTCAGGGGATGAGGGTGGGGCCACTCCCTCAGGGGAGGAGAAGGAAGAGGAGAGAAATCAAGAAAGAGGGCACAGGAGAGGTGTCATTTGAAGTAAGCCTGAAAGGATGAAGTTGGATTTGCACTTGCTAGGCTAGGAGAGTTGAGCAGAGGGAGGAAAATAAAAGCAAAGGCTGGAGATGGAAAAGTACTGGACCAGGATGAGTGAGTGGTTCACCTGAGGTTGTTAGAGCTACATGCTCAGACGGGAGCATGGAGGAAAACAGCTGAACAGGAAGGTTGAGCTCCAGGTAGGATGGAATGGAGCAGGAGGAGCTGGAGCAGGGAGACCATTACAACCACCTGGAAGGCTATTGTAACCATGGGCGGTGGCAGTGACAATGGAGAAAAGGAACAGGTGTGAGAAATGTTTCATCAGATCTGCCCAAATTCTTCCAAATCTCCTGGACTAATTCTCCTTTATCTCATGCACCTGTTTTCACTGCAGGCCTCTTACTACCTTCCCCTATCCCCTCTTTGGAAGCTTATCTTTTTATCTTTAAATGCATGACTTTCTGCCCAATTACTTGTCTTCAACCCATCGAAGCAGGTCAACTGTACAGCCCAGAAGTCTCATTGTCACACTTGGCCTAGGTTGCTCCTAGGCACTGTCTCTGTCCTCAGCACTCTGTGTCTGCATCCCCCAAGAACAACAGCCCTAAGTCTTCCCAGCTCTCAAATGCAGGTTTACTCAGAAAGTGAAACCTGGACAAGGACTTTAGCACAGGATGGGGGAAGAAGTGACCGGGGCCGGGGGGGGGTGGGGCGGGGGTAAGCGGGGAATAGGGCCCTTATCAGACTCTATCTCGTTCACTTGTTCTAGACTCAATTCCACCACATCCCACTCTTACAGGGTGGCCCAATGAGGAGGAGAAAGATGACTGGACACTGGGATGGGGGAGAAAGTCAGGAAGAAGAAGAGGCTTCACGTTGGGCCAGTCCTACAACCACCATCAATTCTGGGCATCACCAAGAAACTCACAACAGAGAAAGCAAGAACACTACTTTGCCTTTCCTGAGCAATGGCACCTTGGGTTTCTGCCCGATCTGAGCCTCAGTTTTATCTTCCATAAAATGAGGATTATGACACCCACCTTATCAGTCATATTGAGCTGTTTGTTCAGCTAGGAAAAAGTAAGTGAATATACAAAGCACTGAATTACAGGCTTGTTCTCCTTCACCTACAAGCCCATGAAGAGAAACAAAAGAAATGTAGATTCCTGGAGGTCCCTGTTTTCCACAATAAACTAGCATGATTGGCTATGAAGCATCTATTCCAGTCTTCTCATTTGACAGATGGGAAAGCTGAGGCCCAATTCCCCTGAGGGAATGAATAGCGAGGCAGTGGATCAAACCAGGTCCTGAGACGCCTAGCCAAATCTGTTTTCCCCCATGCCCTTAACTTTTCAAACTGAAGGTTTCTGGAGTGGAGACCATGGCCCAGGGGCTGGGCTCACATGACCACCTGAATTACAGGCAAATAGTTACATAAACTAAGGAAGAGCTAGTATGGGGCTGGACTCTAGGCTATTTCTTTAAATTGTGTATAGGAATCCTAGATAACCATTTTCCCAGACCCAGTATATTCACATCCTGAGAAGTAAGTCCCAGTTCCAAATTTGGGGTTCCCTATCACCCTTCTCTTCTCTGTCCTCAGTCATTATTTGGCTCCAGGATAGGAAAAGAAAGGATGATGTCTCCTACCAACTGGAAGCTGACAAGTATCAAAGGCTTTGTAGGTGCCAGTCTTCCGATAAAAATTTTATACACACCTCCCTTTATTTCATCTTCATAACAACCCTAGGAGGTACATTACCTCAGTATCCTCATATTCACAGATTTAAAAAAAAACAAAAAACTAAGACTTGGAGAACTCAATCTCAAGCTAATGTCAGTTGTACCTCTTAACTAATTACAGCAAGATTTCTCATAGGGAGCTGAGGCTTCTACTCCAAATCTTTTTAGAGCGGGCTCCTCCAACCTCTATCAGATCAGAACTGCTGAATGACATGACCTTTTCACCCATGAGATTCTACAAATGCAAAATCTCTCTGCTTCTTTCACTAGCACGGGATGTTTTGGTCTTCTGTCAATCTATTATCACTGCACAAACATTTTCCAAGGACAGATCTGTGCTTAGAGGCTGAACCCTGCCCCTACCTTCAAAGTTTTGCAGGCTAGGCAGGAGACAGAGGAGCATACACTCAGATAATTCCTATGAAGGGAGAGCAGTAGTGTCACAAGAGAGAAAGGCAACGATGCATACTGGAGAGTGTAAAGATAGGAGAGTAGAGAAGGGAACATATCCATGCAACAAGAGTGTCCAAAGAGCCCGGGGTGTAGGCGGGGAGGAGGAGATGCTGGAGTTCAGGCAGAAAGAGTCTGAGGCCAGCCTTTGGAGGGCTCTGCAGATGTACTCAGGCCCTTAATTCTTCCCAATTTGCCAGTTCTAGTCCATCCTAGATGTAGGTGGCACCCTCACAAGGCTTTTCAGAGCCTCAGTTTCCCCTTCCATAAAATGGAAGCCGTGAGTGTTGCCTATGAGGGAGCTTGTGTGAGGCTGGGTCTGAGGGATTCCATAGCAAATGCTTGGAGCTCCTCTAGGTTAGAATGCAAAGGGAATGCAAATCACAGTTATTTATAATGACAGCAAACTGAGGCTCGGAAAAGACATTGCTGTGGGCCCGCCAAGCACTCCCTCTGGAAATCCTGAAAACCTGCTACCACAGGGCTGTGCCCAGATCCCAGCTGGAAGCAGGCTTATCTCTTCTCAGCTCCTGGCGCTCTTTCGGATCCTGCCAGGATGTGTTCCTCATACAACAAACACTAAGCTCCCTGCATAATTCCACCTACAGAGGAGGAAGCTCCTTACCCTTCTGCCCTCCCCATCAGAGAACTGAGCTGAATCCTACACTCGCAGGTCGTGACAGCCTCCTTTGTGTGTCATCAGCATCTCACCAGGCAGCACTATCAAGGCTGGACCCTTGGAGCTGGGAATGGCACGGCTTGGGAACAAGGCAATGCCCCACTAATCTTCTAACACAGCTCTTCACTGATGAAGCAGCCCCTTCCCTGCACTAGGTTTGTGCTAGGCGTGAGGGACTTAGACAGGGTAGTGTGGTATCTGGCCCCAGAAGGAAAGAGAAGATCCCAATGTCAGTAGAAATTCCTCTTCTATCAGAGGAAGAGAAATACCACATTGGTTTCAACTTTTTAATCTTTTTCTAGATGCAAACAGAGCCATTTTCAAATGTGATCTTTTAGAAGACCCCCATATATACAAGTGGAACCTACCCATTGGTGACACCTCCAATGGACTTCTGAGGAATCTCATGACAATGCTTCTCAAAATTTAAAGTGCCTCTCAGGCTTTAATGTGCACATGAATCCATAGTGGATCGATCGGGTTAAATGCAATTCCCCATTTAGAGGTCTAGGATGGGCCCTGAAATTTTGCCTTTCTTATAGTTGATGGTGATGCCACTAATCCATAGACCAAATTTTCAGTAGCAAAAGTCTGGTGCTCTAAGAATTATAGTTTGAAAATCACTGGTCTTTAGCATAAGGAGACAGCAAGCCTCTCACTCCCCAAAAATATTAAGGCTCTTGGATTAGATTCTGCTTCCTTGGGCTAAAGTCAGTCTCTATAATCAACTCCAAACAAAGATCCTAGGATTACCTCCTTCTGGCTCTAGGTGTCTATCATCTCTACTGGCAGGCTGGGAATATTCTTAAGAGGCCTGGCCATGAGGAAGAGATTTAAGGCATAGGCTTCACTCCAACAGAAAAGTACAAAAGGTTCAGGTCAGGCCTCCTCCCTATCCTAATTGCCAATGCAACACTCACAACACACACACACACACACACACACACACACACACACACACACACACACAAAGTAATCAGCCAGTGTTCTAACTGGCACTTGGAAAAGGAGGCCCTTGTGACAGCCACCTTCTCCCTGTCCTTTCCTAACCTCAGCTGACAGAGGTCATTCTCCTCATGCACCCTCTGTCCCTCTGTCCCCCATATCTACTGCCTCTGGGGACTGAGATGCTCCCACTGAGGTCAAGGGTATTTTTAGCTATGCCATGTGGGTCTGTGCTTAGCCAACCCTCCCTGGACATTAATCTTGGATTCCACAAATGCCAGGTCTCCTGATCCAGGAGGCACAGAGGCAACCAGGAAATCTGAGTGCATTGGAAAATGCAGTGTGTGGCCTTTTGAGGATTTTGTCTGAATGCCATGTGTGATAAAACAACAACAATAACACCTAATGCTCAAAAGATGTTGCAGAATTTACAGAGTACTTTCCCTGGTATTTTCTCCTTTGATCTTTCTAAGAGGCATATGGGGAAGGTAGGGTATAAACTATTCTTAATTATGTTTATTGGAAAGACCAGGTAACTTGGCAAGATAACACAGACAGGAGGTGGTCCACTTGGGTCTTCAGTCTCCAGGTCCAAACTCAGTGCCCTTTATTGTACAAATGCAACCTCAACCTTTTGCTTGTCTCTCCAGCCTGGTCTTGTTTTGAGGTTAAATATTGCAAGAAGTATCTATGGAATTTCAAATTAAAAGCATGAACATAAATGTTCTTAAGAAATGAAAGAGTAGAAACAGGAAAAATGAAGCAACTTGTATCAGTAATGGTCCTGGCAAAAAGCAGACGCAGGCCTAGGGATATAGCTCGGTGTAGAGCACTTACCTAGCATACTGGAGTCCCTGAGTTTAATCCCCAGTACAGAGAAAGACAGAGAGACAGAGAGAGAGACAGAGAGAGAGAGAGAGAGAGAGAGAGAGAGAGAGAGAGAGAGAGAGAGAAAGAAAGAGAGAGAGAGAGAGGCGGGCAGAGGGCATGCTCACTCAAGTGAAGGAAGTGAGATTAACTAGATAATTTACAAAGATGCAGGCAGAGTTAAGGAAAAATCAGAGATATTAATGCACCCCCAGGCTTACAACATGAAGCTGTTACCAGCCCTTGTGGCCTACTAAGACAGCCAAGGAGTTGGGGGAGAGGCTGATGGCCCAGAGTCTAAAGGGGTAGGGTTTGTACAAGAAGGGTAGCCCTATCGTCCAGAGCTCTGCTGCAGTTCCCTAGGAGTCAATCTGGCCCCGCTCCTCAGGTGAGCCCACGAACAACCTAAACAAGAAATCCTAAGAAACCCTACAAACTCCATGAGGAGGACTGATCAATCCAGTGCTGGATTTCAACCCCAATTCCACCATTCTACCCAATTTCAGGGTGTGGTGTGACTTTATATAATTCATTTAATCTCTCTGAATCTCTTTGCCCTTATCTGCAAAATAAGAATAACAACAACAATGATAAACTCTTACTACCCCTCTCAGGACAAACTGGCACTTCACACACAGGAGATGCCACATAGACATGCCACGTCTGACTGTCATGGATTCCAAATGATGTGGAGCACGTAAGCCTCATCTGTTCTCGTTAGAGCACAGCTCATAACATCTAGGTTTGTGTAAGGTTAAAGCCAGAGAAGCCCTAGAATGATCTGATCAACCTACTTTCATATAAAAAGAAGAAAGGGTAGCATAGGTAGGAATGGAGCTAGGGAGACACAGGTCTCTCCCTGAACTTTCACCTGTAGTTCAATAGTACCCCTCCCACCTGTCCTTGCAAGTGACAGAACTCTCTCTTGTGGGATGAAGGACAAATGAGGTGAAGAACAAGGAAGGACTTGCCCAAATGAGATGAAGGACAAGGAAGTGTTTTGTCTATTGTCAATTGTAATGGTGGCTATTTTAATTGTAATTAACAATCTTTCTCCCACAAACCAATCTCAGGACTTTAAACTCCCATCATTAATATGTCTTCTAGGGCTTGATAAAATATAAGTATTTTATCAGGACAAAGTGCATCACTACCTGAGCACACACCAGACGGTGTAGTCATCAGAATGGCAAATGATAACTATCACTGGCTGAAAACAGCATCTTGTATACACAGAACAGGTGAGCTTTGATTGGCAACAGGTGACAGGAAAGACTGGCACTTGTATGCTCCCTGAAAAGGAAGAAAAAAATCTAATGGGGAAGTAATAGGTGGGGATCTTAGTTCAAACCCCAGATGGGTAAAAGAGGAAACTCCAGCCCAGAGAAGTGCTGAGTAGGCTTGCTGAAGTCACTCTGAAAGTGATTTGGGGCTCAGCTCTCAGTGGTCTTCTACAGCAGCCAGATTGGGTGGGGGGCTTCAGCAGGCATTTCTAAATGTCGACTTCTCAATTGGGAGGCCAGAACATGTCTTAATTGTTACAAAGGGATCATATGCCACATTGCAACTTTTAAACTGAAAGCCAAAACCCCGACTCTTGGTGAAGATCTCTAGCTTGCAGGCTGTCTAGACCAAGGCAGGCTCCACTGAGCTCATCTAGTTCGGCTTCTCTCTGTTTCCCATCACTTCAACAGCTCCTCTGCCCCATTGGGGTCAATCATTCTCCCATTCATTCATTCAGCAAATATCCACTGAGGACCTACCATGCTTATCTCTAGGAATACAATGTTAGAGCCCAGCAATTACAGAGCCAACCATCCAGGGGGATTGATGGAAGCAGGGAGATGGCTGAAAAAAAAAAAACGAATAAGCAAAAAGCATTGGCTCAATCAGAGCCCAGTGCTGAGCAGAGCCACTTGCTGCTCCTTGGCACAGATATCCTAAATACAAGAACAGAATGTCAGGACTGAAGAAACTTCATTGTACATGGTACAGGCATAAAGCCCCACCCTCTCACCATCTCTATATAAACATAAGTGCAGTATACTGTTGCATCTCTGAGCAGGGGAGTGGGGGCACTGTTAGACCCTCTGGAACAAATCCCCAGCTCCACTGCTTACTGCATGACCTTGCATAATTTAGTTAACCTCTCGGGGCCCTATTTTCCTTCTCTTGGTTATAGCAATAATTATAGTACCCATGGAAGTGCTAAAAGAATTAGATAAGGCAGTACATGTCAAGTCCTGAGAGCAAAGGCTGGCATGGCAAATAGTCAATAAAAGGCCACTCTCATTACAGGCAAACAGAGGTCAAGAAAAGATATGACTCACATAATGTCACTCACCTTGTTAGAAGCAAATTCAGGGTTAGAACCTAGATATTCTAACAACAGTCCAGTGTTTGTTCTATTACATCTATTGCCTTCCTACCAGAGAATCCATTATGTGAATTTAGCCTTATCCCATTGAACGTTTAAACAAACTAGGAAGTCTGAGATTGCCATATAGAGTTTTCTCCTTTGGGTCACTAGAAAGGTTATTTCTTTGGAATCCAGTAATCCCATTGCTATCAGCTAATAATCTGCCTCAGCTTCCTTGCTAAGGAAAGTGAAGGCTCTGGTCCTCTTCCATGGCCAGTGCTCAGGGCGTAGCATGTTCTCCCATTCCTATCTCACTCATTGTGCACCCTCGCACCCAACTCTTTACAATCCCTTTCCATCACATTTTTTTTTTTTTTTTGGCTTAGATTGAGCACTGTTTTCACAACCTAATCAGCTAGGGGGTTTGCAAACTGGGGTAGACTGGGGGCTCCCGGTATGAAGATCTGGGAACTATTGTACACTATTCACCAATATACATTCAGCATATTTGCAACAGATTTTAGAAATTTAGTAGAGTTCACCCATTCAGGATATTTGTCTCACAAAAAATATTGTGTGTGTGTGTGTGTGTTGCTAGGGATGGAACCCAAGGGGAATTCTACCTTGAGCCACACTCCCAGCCCTATTTTATTTTTTATTTTGAAACATTAAGTTGCTGAGGGCTTCACTGAGTTACTGAGGCTGGCCTCGAACCTGTGATCCTCCTACCTCAGCCTCCCAAATACTGGGATTATAGGCATGCATCACCATAACATATTTAACACAAAGCATATTTAACAATCAACTGAAAACTCACAGCCTGCTAACTACTTACTGATTCCATTAAATCACACAGAGTTTGAGAATCTAAAGGTAGGTGTAACTTAAAAAATGAATGTTGTAATTTTCCTTTTTTAGGAGTACCAGAATCTCAGCAAAGAAATCAGAATAAAGACTAGCAGAATATAGGAGTTCAGAATTTGGGCTCAGTAACCAGACTTTCTGGGCCTCAGTTTTGGGTCTACCAATTATTGTGAAGCCTTAGCAAAGCTGCTTCATATCACTGTAGCTCAGTTCCTCACCAGTGAAAGAGGGTAAAGTACTTGCCTTAAAGGTTTGTTATGAGAATGGAATATGTTATAAAATGTTTAGAACATACCTGACACATAGGAAGCATTATATGTTTGTGAAGTTAATAAACTAAGACAGAAGCTGATTCTCAGTTGCATGCCCACTCTCTGCATTCATTGATTGAATTATAATCTCACGAGTCCTTTTCTTTCACTACCCTGGCGATAGAACTCCACACTGTTGTCCAAGCAGCCCTCTGGAAGCACCAAGGAAGAAGATGGTAACCAGTGGCTAAACTCTTCTGGTTGAGTCAAAAGCCTCCACAGCTTTCCTTTTTTGCCTCGGTCACCATTTTTGTGGGAGATGCCTCAGGATCTTGGAAATACAGTCTGATACTGAGCCTCTGAGGTGCATATTAGGCATCCCTACGCTGAGTGATCACTGGGCACTCAGTACCTCTTGCCCTCCCTCCCCTGTCTCTCTGATCCATCTTGCATTTGTTCTCCTGAGGATGGCTCTTGACTCAGAACATCCTCTGTCTCCACCCAGATATTCTATTTCATACCCTGATTCCATTAAAATAATTCAATGGTTCATTTACTTCTTTTTTGAGGGGTAGGGGGACTTTTGGAGTGGGAAGACAATAATGACTGAGAATATGTACAAATTGGACAGGTACACAGGGATTCAACCCAGACAGTGCACTGTTCGCTGAAGATGAGGAGAGCATGGCAGCCACTTCATAACTCGAGATTTATTTATTCATTTATTTATTTTGTAGGACTGGGGATAGAACCCAGGGGCCTTCTACCTCCGGGCTACACCCATAAACCTATTTTATTTTTATTTGGAAACAGGGTCTTGCTAAGTTGCTGAAAGCCTCACTAAATTGCTGAGGCTGGCTTGGAACCTATGATCCTCCTGTCTCAGCCTCCCAAGTACTGAGATTAAAAAGTGTGCCACCACACCCAGCTAGTAACTCAAGATTTGAGTAGTATAGCTCTTGGAACACCTAGAGACTGTCCATATACACTTTATTCTCTGCTTGCTATACCTTTGGTGATGGAAGCTGGGGAAGGATGAACAGGCTCTCCTCCCGCCGCGCGCTTGAGTCCGTCCAGCGGAGAAAAACACACGACATCCAGGTTCCTTCTGCGAGAAGCTTTACTCAGGATTGCTTATCTTCATGCGGGTAATGGCGGCGGCCCAGACCCAGAACAGAGGCTTATATGTCTGCTTCTGGCCAATCAGGACTTGACTCGTATCTGAGCTCCAATTGGTCAGGAAAGCTAGCCTG
>PVLC010008525.1:0-57971 GCA_004027655.1 Graphiurus murinus | reverse complement strand
GCACGCGTGTAATCCCAGCATTCGGGAGGCTGAGACCAGAGGATCCGGGTTCGCGGCCAGCCTCAGCTACCTAGTGAGGCACTCTGCAACTTAGTGAGACTCGGTTTCAAAATAAAGAATAAAAAATAGGGCTGGGGGTATAGCTCGGAGGTAGAATGCCCCTGAGTTCAATCCCCAGTACCGCAAAAAAAAAAAAAAAGAAAAGAAAAGAAAAAAGAAATTTAAAAAAAAAAGAATGTGGAATTTGTGATCAAGGGGACAGAATAGTGAGTTCAGAAATATGTGCAGCCTTTTAAATCTTGGACAAAGGTGGTGAGGCAATTCAGTGGAAGAAAGCTTTTCAATAAAAGAAGAAGCAACTTTTTTTTTTTTTTTTTTTAAAGAGCCAGAGCCTCAAGCTGGACAATGTGGCACATGCCCATGATCCCAGTACTTGGGAGGCTGAGCCAGAAGGATCACAAGTTTGAGGCCAGCTTCAGCAACTTAGCAAGACTCTGTTTCAAAATATAAAATAAAAGGAGCTGGAGGTGTAGCTCAGAGGTAGAACACCATGGGTTCAATCCCCAGCACCAAAAGAAGAAAGAAAAGAACCTTGAAATCTCTCACATACACAAAAATTTTATTTGAGATGGACCATAGACCTAAATATGAGCACTAAACCGTAAAGAGCTTCTAGAAGGCACACGGAGGGTGTCTTTATGAACTCAGCACAATGACTTTTTAGACCACAAAAATCTCTAACTATAAAAGAAACATAAATATTACTTCATAATAATTAAAAACTGCTGGGAATTTCTGCTTCTATTCATGAGGTAGCAACAGGGTCCAGAATTATCCTCACACCATGGGGAAAACTGGATAATTGGAAGACATATAGGAAACAACAATTTTCAGACATTGGACAAAAGGCAAATTATTGACAATTATAAAAATTGTCAGACTTCTGATGAGAAGCTCTGCAAGCCAGAAGATAAGGGAATGACATATTTAAAGTGCTAGGGGGCCAAACCCAATAAACATAGAATTCTATACCCACCAAACATATCCTTCTAAAATAAAGGTGAATTATATGCTTCTCCAGATGAACAAAAGCAGAGAGATTTCACTAACAGCAGATGCACAAGAAACACTGAAGGAGCTTCTCCTTGGAGAAGGAAATTAATGACAGACAGAAACTTGAATTATACAAAGACATGAAGAGTACTGGAAATATTAAATACGTGGGGAAACACAGAAGCATTTTCTTGTTTTTAAAAACGTTATTAAGAGAAAATGATTGCCTAAAGCAAAAACATAAAACACAGATGTAGAAGCAAAATACAGTACAACAATAAGCACAAAGTTTGGAAAGGAAAGAGAGGTATATTATAAGGATTATACATTCCATATGAAGTAGCATACATTTATTTGGAAGTGAAAAAGATGCATTTTGTAAACCTTAGATCAACCAGTAAAAAAAAAAAAAAAAAAAAAAGTACATCTAGTAAGTTAACAGTAAAGATCAAATGAAATATTAAAAATGCCTAACTATGCCAAAGAAGCCAAACAAGAAGAAAAATAGAAAAGAGTAGGTGAGACAAATAGAAAACAAGCAGCAAAATGGTAGATTTAAGCCCCAAAATATTGAGAACTACAGTAAGTGTGACTGGTCTAAATGATTCAGTTAAAAGTCACAATTGTCAGACTGGAATAAAATGGGAAGCCCGACTATATGCTGTCCACAAAAAATAAAGAAAGAAAAAAAAAACTTTAAAGGCACAGATAGAATAAGAGTAAAAGAATGGAAAACAATACACTATTCAAATAGTGAGCATAAGAAAGCCAGAATGTCAGCTGGGTGTGGTGACGCACACTTGTAATCCCAGTACTTGGGAGACTGAGACAAGAGGATCACAGGTTTGCAGCTAGCCTCAGCTACCTAGTGAGGCTCTCCACAACTTAGTGAGACCCTGTTTCAAAATAAAGAATAAAATAGGGCTGGGGTATAGCTCGGAGGTAGAATGCCCCTGGGTTCAATCCCCATCACCACCACTGGGAAAACAAACAAACAAACAAACAAAAAAACTCTAATAACTTAAGGGTAAAAGATGAGCTCACACACACACAACAACAACAAAATTACAAAACATTTTTAACTGAATGAAAACAAAAACACAATATATAAAAAATTGAGAAATAAATTTAAAGTTTTAAGTGCTTATATTAAAAAAAAACGGTCTTAAATCAAGATTCAAGCTTCCACTTTAAAAAACTAAAACAGAGTAATTAAGTATCAAGCAAACGAAAAAAAGGAATTAATAAGAAGTGAAAAATCAACGAACTACAAAGTACACAAACAATAGAACAAATCAATGAGGCCAAAAACTGTTTCTTTAAGAAAAGTAACAAATAGATGAGTCTCTAACTAGACTGAACAAACAAACAAAAAAATAGAAGTTACCAATACCAGGAATGAAAGAAGAGCTATCACCACCGACATTGAAAGTATAATAGGAGCCAGGCATGGTGATACACGCTTGTAATCCCAGTACTGGGGAGGCTGAGACGGAAGGATCCCAGGGTCCAGACCAGCCTCAGCAAACATAGCAAAACTCTCAGCAACCTAGTGAGACCCTGTTTCTAAACAAAAAATTTAAAAAAAAAGAGCTGGGGGAGTCGGGCCTGGTGGTGTACGCTTGTAATCTCAGTACTTGGGAGGCTGAGACAGGAGGATCACAGGTTTGCGGCCAGCCTCAGCTACTTAGTGAGGCCCTCTGCAACTTAGTGAGACCCTGTTTCAAAATAAAGAATAAAAAATAGGGCTGGGGGTGTAGCTCGGAGGTAGAATGTTCCTGGGTTCCATTCTCAGTACTGCAAAAAAAAACAAAAAAAAGGGCTGGGGGTATAACTCAAAGGTGGAATGCCTCTGGGTTCACTCCACAGTACCACAATAAATAAATAAATAAATAAATAAATAAATAAATAAATAAATAAATAAATAATAGAATCATGAAATACTTCATGCTAATTTTTTTTTTTTTTTGCGGTACTGGGGATTGAACTCAGGGGCATTCTAACTCCGAGCTATACCCCCAGCCCCATTTTTTATTCTTTATTTTGAAACCGAGTCTCACTAAGTTGTGGAGTGCATCACTAGGTAGCTGAGGCTGGCCGAGAACCCGGATCCTCCGGTCTCAGCCTCCCGAATGCTGGGATTACAAGCGTGCGCCACCACGCCCGGCTGATGGGTAACTTCTAAATTGACAAATTTATCAAAAGATGCAAATTATCAAAACTAACTTAAGCCAGACATGGTGGCACATGCTTGTAATCCTAGTACTCAGGATGCTGAGACAGAAGGATCCGGGTTCGTGGCCAGCCTCAGCTACTTAGTGAGACCCCTCACAACTTAGTGAGACCCTGTTTCAAAATAAAGAATAAAAAATAGTGCTGGGGATGTACCTTGGAGGTATAATGCCCCTGGGTTCAATCCCTGGTACCACAAAAAAAAAAAAAAAAGAAAGAAAGAAAAAAACTAACTTAAGAAATAGAACACCAGGGGAGTTAATGTTAGTCAGCTTTCTGCTGCTGTAACAAGTATCTCAGAAAAAGCAACTTAACAAGGAGGAAAGGCTTATTTTGGCTCATGGTTTCAGGTTTCAGTCCATGGTCACTGACCCCTGTGCCTTTGTGGTGAGGCAGCAGTGCATCATGGTAGAAGTTCATGGCAGAGGAAGAGGAAGAGGAGGAGCCAGGATCCCAATATCTCCTATAAGGGCCAAACTTCATTGCACTAGGTCCCACTTCTTTAAGGTTCCACTACCTTCCCATAGTGCCACGGGCTGCTGACCAAGCCTTTTACACACGAGCCTTTGGGGACTATTTATCCAAACTGTAGCAGAGCCCTGTATCAGTTTTAAAAATTGAGTAATTAATATAAAATCTTCTCATAAAGAAAACATTAGGCCCAGGTGGATTTGCTGGCAAATTCTAACAAAATTTTAAGGAAGAAAGAATATCAATTCTACACAAACTGTTTCAGAAAATAGAAGGAAAGAAATGCTTTTCAAATCATTTCATGAGTATAAGCTACCCTGACCCAAAACTGTTACAAGAAAAGGAAACTCCAGACCTATGTTACTAATAAACCTAGGAGGAAATATTCTTGACTGAGTCTTTGAAAATCAAACCCAACAATATATAGAAAGGGTAATAATCCCCACAACCAAATGGAGTTTATTCTAGGAGTGTCAGGTTGTTTTGGCATCCAAAAGTTAATCATTGTAGGTCGTCATATTGACAGATTAAAATAGAAAAACCATATAATCATCTCCATGGATATAGCAACAGCATATGAAAAATCTCAACACCTGTTTATGATTTAAAAAAATAAAGATAGCCACGCATGGTAGTGCATGCCTGTAATCTCAGTACTTGGGAGGCAGAGATAGGAGGATCACAAGTTCATAGGCCGTTGCAGCAACTTAGTGTTTCAAAATAAAACATAAAATAGGGTTGGGGGTGTAGCTCAGAGGTAGTACACCCCTGAGTCAATCTCCAGTACTAAAAAAAATTACAATATTCTCAGATAACTAATACAAGGGAATTCCCTTATTAGGGCATTTACAAAAAACTCTCAGCCAACAACATAAGTAATGGTCAAAAAATGTTATTCCTGCCAGGCATGGTGGCACACACTTATAATCCCAGTACGTGGGAGGCTGAGATAGGAGGATCACAGGTTTGAGGACAGTCTCAGCAAGTAGTGAAACTCTCATCAACCTAGTTAGACCCTATTTCAAAATAAATAAATAAAATAGGACAGGGGGTGTAGCTCAAAGGTAGAATGCCTCTGTGTTCAATCCCCAGTATCACACACACACACACACACACACACACACACACACACACACACACAAAGTTATTGAAATAAAGATACCCACTCTTAGTATTTTATTCAACATTTGAATAGAGTATTAGTTAGAGCAGATGAGAAAAATAATGGGTAGAAAAAACAAATCATCTTCATTCTCAGAAAGCATGATCATGTATATAGAAAATCTTTTTTTCAGCACGGATTTTTTATACATTTCCTGAGTACAACAGGGTTACATAGACATTTATGACATATCAATCATTGTCAGATCACAAATAGCACCACTTCTTCGTTTTACACGTATACCCCACATTCTTTGTTTTTTGTGGGGTTTTTTTTGCGGTACTAGGGATTGAAGTCAGGGGCGTTCTACCTCTGAGCTACACCCCCAGCCCTATTTTTTATTCTTTATTTCAAAACCGGGTCTCACGAAGTTGCGGAGTGCCTCACTAGGTAGCTGAGGCTGGCCGCGAACCTGGATCCTCCAGTCTCAGCCTCCCGAATGCTGGGATTACAAGCGTGCGCCACCACGCCCGGCTTAGCCCACATTCTTAACAAAGTCTGGTAAAGCAAACTTTCTAGAGTCATAAAGCCATAATCCTTTAGGGTCATATATTTACTTTCTAAGAAGTAGGAGTGTCTATGCATCCTAGGGGCAATCTCCAGACTTTGAGACGACAATGTAGCCATAGCAGAAGAGTCAGTATAATTACTCATATATGCAGATAGCAACTGCCAGGGGTGAAAGGGCCCAGCTGGGCTCCCACAACTCCCCCATTTTTATTTTAAAATGCATGAAGGACTGTGCCTGTCTTAGGTTGTTTCCTACCAGGTGCTTAATCTTACCCATCATGGGGTCTCGATGAGTCATTCAATGAGCCCTGTCTTAGGTTGATATTGCCCTGAGAAAATCGAACCCATCATTGACTACCAGGCCCTGTGCGAGGCAGTACTTGCATTTTTATTCCATATAAATCTGCTCGTATTAGAAAATCTTAAGGAACTTAAAAAAGAAAGCTACTGCCGGGCGTGGTGGCGCACGCTTGTAATCCCAGCATTTGGGAGGCTGAGACTGGAGGATCCGGGTATGCGGCCAGCCTCAGCTGCCTAGTGAGGCATTCCACAACTTAGTGAGACCCTGTTTCAAAATAAAGAATAAAAAATAGGGCTGGGGTTATAGCTCGGAGGTAGAATGCCCCTGAGTTCAATCCCCAGTACCGCAAAAAAAAAAAAAAAAAAAAAAAAAAAAAAAAAAAAAAAAAAAAAAAAAAAAAAAAAAAAAAAAAAAAAAAAAAAAAAAAAAAAAAAAAAAAAAAAAAAAAAAGCTACTAGTACTAATAAGTATACATAAAATTACAGAACACAAGAAAAATATACAGGATCAATTTTATTTCTCTATAATAGAAATAAAAATTTGGGAGCTAGTTTTAAAACAGTATAATTTATAATAGCACCCCCAAACATAAATTATCTTGGGATAAATTCAAAAAATATGTGCAAGACAGGTTGAGGGTTCAGTAGACACTGTTAAGAGAAATTAAAACCTAGCTAAATAGAAGGATATATTACATCCATGGAGCAGAAGTCTCGATATAATTACATAATAAATATCCTCCAAATTGATCTATAGATTCAATGCAAACCCAGTTGAAAATACAGGTCTTCCTGTTTTGTCTTTTTTTTTTTTTTTTGGTACTGGGGATTGAAACCTGAACCCAGAGACATTTTGCCTCTAAGCTATATCCCCAGTCCTATTTTATTTTTTGAAATAGGGTCTCACTAAGTTGCATTGGGCCTTGATAAGTTGCTGAGGCTGGTGGTGAACCTGCAATCCTCTTGTCTCAGCCTCCTAAGTACTAGGATTGCAGGTGTGGGCCACCATGCCCAGCTTTGTTTTGTCTTATACTTTTTAAAAAGTTGCCAGGCATGGTGGCACATACTTGTAATCCTAGTATTTGGGAGGCTGAGACAGCAGGATCACAGGTTTGAGGACAGCCTCAGCAAGTAGTGAGACTCTCATCAACCTAGCGAGACCTTGTTTCATTTTTTTTTTTTTTTTTTTTTGCGGTACTGGGGATTGAACTCAGAGGCATTCTACCTCCGAGCTACACCCCCAGCCCTATTTTTTATTCTTTATTTTGAAACAGGGTCTCACTAAGTTGCGGAGTGCCTCACTAGGTAGCTGAGGCTGGCTGCGAATCCGGATCCTCTGGTCTCAGCCTCCCGAATGCTGGGATTACAAGCGTGTGCCACCACGCCTGGCTGAGACCTTGTTTCAAAATAAAGATAAAATAGGGTTCGGGGTGTGGTTCAATTTTCAGTACCACAAAAAAAAGTCGATTCTAAAACTTATAGGAATGCAAATATTGTAGAACAGTTAAAGTGATTTTTTAAAAGGAGAATCACAATGAAGACTTATACTACTTTTCTTGAATTAATAGAGAAAATGTGGTCTTTATATGCAAGATAGACATACAGATGACTGGAACAACGTACAGAGACAGATTCACACTTACATGGTCAACTTATTTCCAACAAAGGAGTCAAAGTAATTATGTGCAGAAATTGTAATCAAGAAATAGTGCTGAAAATCTTATTGAAGAAAAGATGAAGTTTGACATTTACCTTACACCATATACATAAACTAACTCAAAGTGTATTGAAGACTTAAACACAAAGGTTGAACAATTATAAAGACTCAAGATGAAAATACAGAACAGTTTAGTGCCCTAGAGATCAATGTTTTTTCAACACTACAGAAAAGCACAGACAATAAAAGAAAATGTTGATAAATTGTATTAAAACATTTGTTTTTCGAAAGAAAATGAAAGACACACCACAAACTGGGAGAAAAAGTTACAATGCACAAATCTGACAAAGGACCTAAACCTAGAATATGTAAAGAACCTATACGATTCAATAAGACGACAAATGATGCACATCAGGGCAAGGTGTTGGGACTCTGAGGTGGGGGGTCAGATAATTCCACAAGGAAGGAACTTACCTGTTTTTGCTTACCATGGTATCTTACATATCAAGCCCAATGCCTGTCTACAGTACATGTTCCTATTTATTTTGTGAATAAATGAAAGGGAAAATGTTAGATTCAGTTGGGGCCTGATTTTAACGCTTTTAATTCTGGAAAAAGTATCTTGGGTCCCTATTCATAAGTAAGAAAAGAAAAGGCAAAGAGAAATAGCTTTCCCTTCTTAGTTATTAATATGCTCACTGTTATAATCATAGCTAAGATTATCAATCCAGAACATTTTTATTTGCTGCACACTTGCTTATTTCTTTTTTTAAGGAGCTTACTCTTTCAAACTATAAAAAGTAATATTTGTTGGGTTGAGGAGTATAGCTCTGTAGTAGGACACGTGCTTAGTATGCAGAAAGTCCTGGGTTAATTCCTTAACCCCCCCCCAAAAAAATAGGTCCTTCTGTAGAGTTATGGAAAATATTGAAAATTCCCTAAAATCCCATTACCCACTGAGCTCTTCCTTCTTGGAGTTACTGTTTCTTCATAGTCTGTGCCAATATTCTGGCACCAATAGAATAAAAGTCTTGAAGACAGAGGTAGGTGCAAAAAGAGCTCGAGTGGGACCCACCCGGGTGAAAACATTAGAAAGAACCCATTTCCTCTTGAATCCTTATCTGTAAAGGTTTTCTTCAGGAAAGGGATGCTCTCCCTCCTCCTTCTCTGTACCTGTGGATTATGGCCAGCATTCCTTTCAGGGAAAGGAGTTGACATGCAAGACACAGACTCCACCAGGACTTCCTGAAATGACATCTTTTCTGTCTTCTGAACATTGATTTCATCTATTCTTTTTAAAAACGAAGTTTGCTTAGAAGGGCTTTTTAGAACTATTTTCACACCCACATTACATTAGAGGCAAAGGAATTTGTCGCAGTCTGCATGCTCTTTGAGAGAAGGTAAGTTTGCAAGTGGATGAAATGTCTTGTTGATTTTCATCACTCTCAGCCATTTATGATCCTCTGGTCACTTTGTTGTTACTGTTGTACTGGGGGTTGAATTCAGGGGTATTCCACCTCCAAATTACACCCCCATCCCGTTTTAAAAATCTCTTAAAATTATTTTGAAGCTGGGCGTAGTGATGTACACTTGTAATCCCAGTACTTGGGCGGCCAGCCTCCGCTACTTAGTGAGGCTCTCTGCAACTTAGTGAGACCCTGTTTTAAAAATATCTATATTTTTTTAAAAAACCTATATTTTTTAAACAGGATCTTGCTATGTTGCTGAGGTTGGCCTCTCACTTATGATCTTCCTGTCTCAGCTTCCCAAGTACTGGGAATAGGTATGCACCACCAAGCCTGGCTCCTGGTCATCTTTTTTACTAAGCTGCATTCTTACTGCCTCAAGGTCTGCTCACAAGGGACCCCAATCCTCTCTCTCCATAAGTGTTAGCGTTATGAGGTAGGACTGCCAGGGAAGACCACTCAGACCCAAAGAGCCAAAAGAAAGTCTTTATTTACCGGCTGGGACCGTACTGGGTACCGAACAGTGCAGTGCCGAATGGCCATATTGGGCTACTTTTATACAGACAAACCATAAGGTCAGGGTGAAAAGTTTAGGTTCTCACAGCAGAGTGGCACAGCAGGGGTGGTAGCCAGTGTACCAAGTGTTCAGAAGGCACAAAACAGTGTTGTGCAGGGGCTCAACAAACCACGTCAACCCCTTCTATTACACACATATCCTGGTTATGACAAAGATGGATCCTTCTATTATATGCATCCTGGCTGTGACAAGGATGGAAAGTTCCTAACAGGCTGTTCCTGCAGGAGCGAGTCAAGCAGAAATTACAGAAGCCAAACAAGCAGTCATGTGTGACGAGCTGGGTCACCTAGGGTAGCAACATGGCATTACTTATGCTAAGGCCTCAGGTTAGCCCAGAACATTAGTGAGATTGGTAGTGATGCCTTCATACCATGAGCATAAAATTATTTGATGTTTCCTTCCTCAAACCTCTCTTTTTCCTTACCTTTCTCCCTCCCACCATCCCCTTCCGCTGTTCTAGCCTCTCTCCTCTTTTATCTGAAGTCTCTTTTGTTTCCTGTTTTCTCTGTAGCTTTCACTTTCTGAGACTGGCTGATCTCAGCCAAAATTATTATTTTTTCCTTCTTCCTTTTTTTTTTCTTCTTCTTCCTCTTCCTTTCCTCCTCCTCTTCCTTCTTCTTAGTACTTGGATTGAACCTAGAGGTGTTCTACCAGTGAGCTATACTCCTAGCCCCTTCTGATTTTTGAAACAGGGTCTTGCTAAGTTGCTGAGGCTGGCCTCAAACCTCTGATCCTCCTGTCTCAGCCTTCCAAGTACTGGAATTCAGGAGTGCACCTAGCAGAAATTTCTAAATGGAAGATTTGAGTTGTCTGCCTGGAGAGACAAAGATGGAAGTTTAGTAGTAGCTATGCAAGTGGTTGCAGGTGTCCTAGAGCAGAGAGGTGCTGCTGTCTTCAGAATGGAAAAATGCTGCCAAAGCACCCAAAGTCAATCTGATAACACACATTTCCCAAGAACTTGTCTGAAGATCTCCCAAACACTGCTGTCAACATAAAGATCAACCAACCCTTTCCAGAAAAGAACCGCCTGCATCTAAACGATCTACCTCAAACACATGGATATTTGAAGCCAAATCTTGTTCCTCATGCGTTCAAACCTCAATAGGATGGTACACCAAAAAAGATTCCCCTTTGGACCATCTGTTCCCTCATTCTATAACCCCAAGCACATCATATCCAAAGCTGAACTTGTCACCTTCCCTCCAGGCCCCTCTTTCTGACTCCAGCTCAAGACTTCATGCTTCCTTAGCCAAAACCACTTCCCTACAGCACAAGATTAAAGACAATTGTTCATGTGAACTGGAGAGGGAGAATCCCTTTCAGTTTTATGGGCCCATTTTTCTGTGTGGTGGTACCGGGGGATTGAACCAAGGGGCATTCTACCTCTGAGCTACACCATCAGCCCTATTTTTATTTTTAAACATTGTCTCACTAGGTTGATGAGCGTCTTCCTACTTACTGAAGTTGTCCTCAAACCTGTGATCTTCTTGTCTCAGCCTCCCAAATTCTGGGATTACAGGCATGCACTACCACACCTGGCTATTGGGAGCCCATTTATTTTTATACTTTTATTGATAGTCTCACATCATAATGCAATTTTTTGTGATAATGACATAGGTGCACACAGCACTTGGTAGGCTTTCCCTGGCTCCCTCCCCATTTTCCTCCCTCCTTCCCCATACAGGGTATGTATACAATGTCAATGGAAGTGTCTCCTTCATTGATCCTTCCTCTCCCTCCCCTTCCCCTAGATTACCTCTCTGGTTCCACTGGAGTTTCTCCTCCACTATCTGAAATTCCTCTGGTATCCTCATTACTCCCTAGCTTCTGCATATGAGAGAAAACATATGACCCTTTGTTTTCTGTGACTGGCTAATCTCACTTAACATAATGTTCTCTAGGTCCACCCATTTTCCTGTATATGACACAATTTTGTTCTTCTTCATTGCTAAGTAGAATTCCATTGTGTGTATATCCTGTAGTTTTGTAATTCATTCATCTCTTGATGGATATGTAGGTTAGTTCCATATTTGGCTATTGTACATTGTGCTGCCATAAACATAGATATGCATATATTACTATACTATGCTGATTTCAGTCCCTTTGGAAAGATACCCAGGAGTGCTATAACTGGATCATATGGTGGATTAATTCCCAGTTTCATAAGGAATCTCCACACTGATCTCCATTGCAGGTGTATTAATCTGCAATCCCACCAACAGTACAGAAGAGTTCCTATTTCCTTGTAGGCCCATTTTTAACGTCTTCTTACTGTTCACAGAAAGAGGGGGAGGCAGGACAGGGAACTTAACGTTGCAGTAATGCAGACCTTTTTTCAGGTAAGAGCAGTGTCAAGTGACAAGTGCTATAGCAGAGTCATGGAAGCATGTGGTGGGGGATTTGAGACTGGCTGGGAGGAGGGCAGGGAAGCTCTTCAGCACAGTGCCTAGCATTAAGTAGGTGCTCAATTCATGATTAACGAATGAAAGGAAGTGACCCCCGAACATCAACTAGATGCTAAATGGGCCTGCCTGCATGGAGGAGTTTATGTGGGAGCAGGAAGGGGCCCCGTTTTGTCATTTCCCAGATGTGTTCCAGGAATGACAAAACTTGGCTGTGCCCTGGAAACATGTTGTGGGGATCCTGAACAGTATTTGGCAGATGGTGGATACTCAGAAAAGCCAAGAGGGAAACCAGGAGATAGAACTCCAAATGCCCACACTTTTTAATGAGATGTGGGTGCTTCTGTGGATGACAGCTCTTACAGAAGCAAAATGAATTTAGAAAATATGATCCTAAGGCCGGGCGTAGTGGCGCACGCTTGTAATCCCAGCATTCAGGAGGATAAGACCGGAGGATCTGGGTTCTCGGCCAGCCTCAGCTACCTAGTGAGGCACTCCGCAACTTAGCGAGACCCAATTTCAAAATAAAGAATAAAAAATAGGGTTGGGGGTATAGCTCAGAGGTAGAAAGCCCGTGAGTTCAATCCCCAGTACTGCAAAAAAAAAGAAAGAAAAAGAAAATATGATCCTAGTTCAGCAGAGAGCTAAAAAGGTGGAAGTATGCAGCGATATAAAGGAGACGACAGATGGACCTAAAAGTAAAACTTAGGACCTATTTTGTCTGTGCCTTTAACAAACAACTAGGTACATGTCTCTCATCTTAAAAAGAAATAAGCAAAAGCTGGGGGGAGGGGTGCATGCTGGTAATCCCAGCTACTTGAGAGGCTGAGGTAGGAGGATGGCAAGTTCAAGGCCAGCCTGGGCAACTTAGCAAGACCCTGTCTCAAAATAAAAAAGGAGCCAGGCGTGGTGGCTCACGCTTGTAATCTCAGCATTTGGGAGGCTGAGACTGGAGGATCCAGGCTCTCGGCCAGCCTCAGCTACCTCGTGAGGCACTCTGCAACTTAGTGAGACCCTGTTTCAAAATAAAGGATAAAAAATAGGGCTGAGGGTATAGCTCTGCGGTAGAATGCCCCTGAGTTCAATCCCCAGTACCGCAAAAAATAAAAAATAAAAAAGGACTGGGGATGTAGCTCGGTGGTAGAGCACTTGCCTAGCATGCACAGTGCACAGGTCCTGGGTTTGATCCTGTACTGCAAAGTAAAATGAGAGAGAGAAAAAAAATTTTTTTCCCTTCATCTTGCAATTTTTCTTGGTGTCCTCACAACTTGCCTCTAAAATTCCTCCTGCCTGCCTTCCCCCTGCAGTGCACATCAGTTAGTCTTCTTCCTTCACCAAGCTAGCAGAGGTGTAGGGTGAGCTCCTAGATGCCAAACCCATCCAGTATTTTTTGTTTTTGTGGTACTCGGATTGAACCTAAGGGCATTCTACCTTCAAGCTACACACCCAGCCCTATTGATTTATTTGTTTGTTTTTTAATAGGGTCTCACTAGGTTGCTGAGAGTCTCCCTAAGTTGGTCTCAAACCTGTGATCCTCCTGCCTCGCCTCCCAAGTACTGGGATTACAGGCATGCACCACTGTGTTCAGCTTCTCCAGTTATTTTAACATATCTTCTTTATTTTCAATTGACTATTGGATATATTTATGAGGTACAGTGTGACTTTCCAATAAACGTATACGATGCATTATGATAACATCAGGATAACTGGCACATCCACTGCAGCAGACATTAATCATTTCTTTGATTTGGAAACATTCAAAATTGTCTTTAGCCGGGTGCGGTGGCGCTTGCCTGTAATTTTAGTACTTGGAAGGTTGAGACAGGAGGATCACAGGTTCAAGGCCAGCCTCAGCAACTTAGGCCCTGTTTCAAAATAAAAAAATAAAATAGGGCTGGGGATGTAGCTCTGAGATAGAACACCCCCAGCTTCAGTCCCCAGTACTTTAAAAAAAAAAAATCCTCTCTACTAGTTATTTTGAAATGTACAATTAGTTATTTTCAACCATAGTTATCCTGCTGAGGCACTTTGTTGCTGGACGTCTGCCTTCAGCACTGGACAGGGCTAATAATTTCTCCAGAGCGCTTTCTCACCTTCAACTTCTTATTCCTCAAACACCTGCGTTGCATCCCCACTGCTCCCCCTTCAGCTTCTCCACCAGGAGCTGTGCACTAATAACTCCCAGCTCTCTATTTCCTCTCCACCATCTTTCCCAACTCCACATGTGTTTACCTAACTGCCTCCTAGACATTCTCGTTCATTTGTCCCAGGGGCAGCTCAAACGCCACAGGCCCCAAACGGAAACCACACAGCTGTGTGACCTTGGGCATGTTAGTTAACAGAATTGGGCCCCACTCCTCCCCCAGCTATAAAACGATGGCATTAATAACAGCCACCTGACACTGAAGCCTGTTATGGAGATTAAATGAAACATCAGGCAGACCCTGGCACATGATAAGCCACCTACAAGTGTTAACCATTATTCCCTCAAACCCACTCCTTTCCTATAAATTCCCTGTTGACTCATAAGCCCATCACTCATGCCACGTTCATCAAGCCAGAACCCTGGGCCTCCTTCACACCTTTCTTAACCTCGGTCATTCCCTCCTGGTCCTTTCGTTCCACTTCCTAAGTATCTACGTCCCTACTTCACAGCTTTCACCTACAGCCCTTGCCATCCCTGGGACTGGAGCTATGCTTTCTGTGACCCCGTGCTTACCATTCTACACCATTTTTCCAAGAAAGCATCCTGCATGGCTCCACTCTCCTCTTACAATCTTTCAATGGCTCCCCACTGTCTTGGGACAAAACCCAAATTGTGGAAGAACTAAGGCTCCTTAGGACCTGGTCTCAGTCACTCCTCACTCCCTACGCTCCTGCTCCTCCTTCATGGGGAGGCGACGGCACAGTCCTCATCAGACTCCCTTGGCTCAAAGGGTGTTCTTCCCCTACTTTCTCTTCTTTCAACTTGGGTACCACTTTCTCTGCGAAGTCTTCCTGGACTTCTACCCAGATGAACATCTTTTATGTGTCCCCAGAACCTTTATCCTGACACTTATACTTAAATAATAATTTGTTCACTTGCCTGTCCTCTCCAGTAAACTGTAGCGTCTGCAGGCAGAAAAACTATCTTTCATTTCCGTATACCCAACAAGCGACACAGAGCCGGGCAGAAAGCAGTTATTCAAGGAAAGTGAATCAGAGCAGTGTTTCCGCTGAAAAGGAAACAACTTGGTTTGGGGAAAACAACGTCAAGGTTTCGGAAATCCACTCCTCCGTGGCACGAGGGGCTCCTTTATGCTTGCGTGGGTATCCAATGCCTGCACGTCCTTCTCGGGGTTCCAGCTCCAGCAAATGTAGAGTACAGTTGGGGGCAGACACAGAGCTGCATCGGAAGAGACGTTTTTCCCCCCGCAGCAGAGCGCACGGGAGGCTGCAAACACTCGCCAGCGGGCCGAGGTTAAATCCTCTGCCCTTGGTCGGAGCGAGCGGCTCGGTGTCCCGCCGGCCGGGCGCAGGGCCCGCCTGGGCACAATGGCAGACAGACACGCAACCGAGAGCTCAGCGTCGGGCGGGGGCGCACGCGCGCTCCGGGACCGGCTCAGCGCCCGCCTCGCGGCCCAACATCCCGCGCTCCCCAGCGCCCTCGCCCGGGTCGGGCGCCAGCGCTCAGCATTCTCTCCCCGCCGCAGCCACCGCCGCCGCCGCCGCCGCTGGCGGGAAAGCGCCCGGCGTCCCGGCGTCACGCGCTAGCGGCCCGGCGCGCGGCGCGGGGGGCGGGGCCAGAGTGGGCGTGGCCTGCGCGAGCGGGCGGGGCGGGGCCGGCGCCGGGCACAGGAAGCGCTGGGAGGCCCGAGCCGTCCCAGGGTGCCCCGCGCGGCGTGGACTCAGGCCGCTGCCGCCATCCCGCTGGCGAGAGGCAGAGAGAGGCCCGCCCGCTCGCCTGCCGGGCCAGTGCGTGAGGGCGCGGGGGGCCGTGTCAGCGAGACGCACAGCGCAGCCGCCACCCCCGAACGGACATGTTGGAGCCCAGCGCCGCCGCCGCCGCCTCCTTTTCCTCCTCCAGCGAGCGGGACTGAGCCAGGGGCCCGCCACCCCGCCGCCTCTGCCCTGCCGGGCCGCCGGCCTCGCCGCCACCGCGGCCGCAGCGCCTCCCTGCCCGGCCTCGGGCTCCGCCGCTCGTCGCTTCCCCCGCCCGGCCGGTTCCCCGGCCCCGCTCCGCCGCGGCGCGAGGTCTATGTGACCGGCGGGCCCGGAGCAGCCGCCGCCGCAGCGCGAACATGGACGCCGTCAACGCCTTCAACCAGGAGGTGAGAGTGCTCGGGCCGGGGCGGCGGGCCCGCTTCTCCCGCCGCCGAGGTTTAAAGCTCTGGTCGGGGTGGGGACGCTTCCTGCCCGGGTTCCGGAGCGGCGGGGCCTGCGCGGAGCGGCCTGGGGCCCGGGAGAGGTCGCGGCCGCCCCGGGAACTGACCCGCACCCCTCCCCCACCGCCCACCCGGCCGGCGACCCGGGGCTGCCCCTCGCCCCCGCCGGCCGCCCCCAGCCCGCGTCGGCGCCCCGGCTTCCAACTTGGCCCCTCTGCGCGGCCCGGAGCGCTCGCTCTCTGCTCCTGGACCCGTTATCGGCTTCGCGGTGCCGGGAGCCCGCACGGGGCTAAGAAAGAAGCGCGGGCGGGCGTGTGGCTTGGGGGCGGGGGAGCGGGCGCTTCTGCCGGTCGCCGGGTTGGCGGAGCGGCGGCCGCGGCCCTCCTGTTGCTCAGGCGGTCGGCGGCTGGACTCTGATCCCGAGTCCAGAGGAGTTGGAGAGGGTGTTCGCCCCCCTCCTCCGGGATTCACACACTTGGGGAAGGGGGTTAATAAGCGGAGACGGGGTGGCTTCTTATCCTTTGGAGTCGTGAACATAACCCTCCCATAGGCTCCTTGGCCCCAACGTGACACTTAAAAAGTTGAATGGGAGAGGAGTGTTTGCCCCGCCTTAGTCCGCTAGAAAGCCGACGACCGCCTCGCACCCGCTCCCAAGGTAGTTAATCCTCCGCTCCCTTCAACAGGAACATTTACATGTGAAAACCTTCCAAAACCGGGAACAAAGCTGCCTTGCCTCCTTACAGCTCTTTAGTTGTGTCTCTAATCCTTCCAGGTGCTCTTTTGGAGAGTGGAGTTATCAGAGTCGATTTGGGAGGAGGGGACTTGACCATTGATGGTGTAAATTGCAGCTTCTGAAAGGAAACTATTGTCGTGGGAGTTGAATTATCTTTTTCAAACACTAAAGATAAAACAACTTTGAAGAAATCAAATGTAGTAGTTGGAGATGTGGCGTTAAAAACCTGGCGCATCTCAAAATGATTTTATAGTCCACTTGTAACAGAATTACGGGTGCAATAACTTCCTTATTTGTGGTGCCATAATATTGGACCCTCCAATTAACGCTCTGCATTCGAGATTATGTATTGTCATACCAATTATTCTAAAAGTTATTTTTCTTCAACTGGTGGGTACATAAAATGTTTGAATTGCAGTAGTTGTAACTGGTATTGGACAGTGTCTTGAAAAAGTTTTAAAGGGGTGATTTTCAAAATAACAATATATTTTCTAGTTTTTAGTTGCCAGAACATTTGTGATAATGCTCCAGGTATTTCAGGGTTACACAGACCTTGTTTCTTGTTGGTACAGTTCACTGGAATGCTGGCTCCATGAGGGCAGGGAGTTTGTTCTTTTTTCTGTCCCCTTGCCCCACGTAGCAGGTGCCTGGAAAATACTTCTTCAGTGAATGAGAGCTACTTACACAAATGGCCCAATTATTAAAAGATTTCAAGCCCACTCTTCTCCCAAGATAAAAACTTAACTATTGAATGTTTTTAACGAACCGAAGGATTTTTAGTGTATTCTTAAGATCAGAAGTATTTAATTCTGGTTTTAGGTGTTTCGAAAGTTGGAATCAAGCACATCGTTGAAACTATATTAATCTTAAAACAAATGAGTTTTTAATTACAAACGCCAAAATTAAGAGTGATAGTGACTCCTTGAAAGGGAGAAATGATATTGTAACCTTTTTACATGTAGAAAATGAGCATTTGCTTATTATTGTTCATTTTCATTTCTATTCCTAGGCTTTACGAACTGCGGGTTGCATTTATGTTAGGTATATATTACCAGTTTTGAAACTTTCTTCTAAAACCAGGCATGGTGGTGCGCGCCTATTATCCCAGTACTTGGGAGACTGAGACAAGAGAATCACAGAATGACAGGTTTGAGGACAGCCTCAGCAAGTAGTAAGACTTTCATTAACCTAGCGAGACTCTTGTTTCAAAATAAAACTAAGAAATAGGGCTGGGGGTGTAGATCAGAGGTAGAATGTCCCTGGGTTCAAGCCCTGGTATCACACACACACAAAAAAAAAACCAAAAAACTTTTCTGCTAAATTTCAACTTTCTTCCAGTGCAATTTATCTGACTTTAAAAATCCATATTCTTGTGCCTGCTTGATTTGTAGTGCCTCTCAACTATTTTACCCCATTAATGAGTTATTATTAATTAGTTCCTAGTAACTTCAAATGCCTCAAATCAAATCTTCATTTAACAAACATTTGAGTGCCCGTCTTTGTCATCTAGGAGTCTAACCCTAATAAAAGACATAAGGCTTAGGCAAATAACTTTTAACAGCTTCCTTGGGGACCCTTCTGTGTATTGTGGGGTGACCTTGGGGGATCTGTGAAGGCTTGGGAAGAGAAGAAAGTGTCAGTTTTAGGATTTCAGAAGGTTTAGGAAAGTGATCAAAGGGTGGACTCGAAGCTACTGGAAAAAAAGGTTGGTAAAGTAGTTGGTCAAGATTGTCAAAGTTGGCCTGACAGGCTTCAGGTCTATCTATTGTATTTGAATTTCATTTTTAGGCTATGGGTAAATGTTGGGAGTTTTAAATACTAGTGTAATATAATCAAAACCTGTGTTTGGAAAGTCTAGTTCAGAAGAGGAGGGGACAGATGGGCCAGAGGAATCCATGGACTGGCTTCTTATGATAGGTTTATAAGCACTACTTGCCCCCACCGTTTAAATGCCCAGACAGTGATGATTCCATTAATACAAGTCAAACAGTGGATAAGAAAATGTGTTTGATTTTTGAACAGGTTGAGTTTGAATTATGTGTGTGGAGCAGTCACATGGATATTTTTGGCAAGCAGTTGGGCATGTAGGACTCAAGCTTGGAAGCAACCAAGAAATAGAGGGGAAAATATCAGGGAATTTTTCTCAGATGTGCCCTGGAGAGAATTTGGAGGGAGATAGAAAAAGAATACTTAATATAACATCTGTGCCATGTGAAGCACTTCATACATACATATTTAATTTAATAGATATGTATTCCTACAATCTTGCATAGATATCCAATTATAGATGAGGAAGCCAGTTTTCAAAGAAGTTAAATAATAATTCACCCAAGGGTATATAATACTAACTAACGGCAGGGTTGGTATTTGAATGCAGATTTTTCCAACTTAATTGCTGCAGGAGGATAATATTTTGTATAATGCCAGGGGAGTGGTCCAGGTTAAAGACTTTAAAAGGCCACTGAGATTTTTGAGGGTAATATGATTGGAAGTTTAGGGTTGAATGGTAATGTGAGATAAGGAAATAAGAAATAGCAAAGGTTTGATTTTTGAAGGATTAGAGGAACAAGTTGCTTTGAGGATAAAGGAAAAGAGCAATTAACAATGTACTAGGCACTGGCACTAGGCAATTCTTATGTTTATATAAGTATAGGTTTTAGCCTTAGTAAGTAGTGTTCAAACCCTTGTCTCTATTAGATCAGCGGAGCCTTATGCATTCTCAGGGAAGGGAATGTAGAGAAGCATAGTTTAAAGCAGTAAGAGAGCCAGGTATGGTGGAACATGCTTGTAGTCCTAGTACTTGGGAGGCTGAGAAAGGATTGCAGGTTCACAGCCAGTCTCAGCTACCTAATGAGACCCTGTTTCAAAATGAAGAATAAAAATAGGGTTGGGGATGTAGCTCAGAGGCAGAATTTTAAAAAGGGCAACAAAAGGCAGTGGTTAGCTTGGAGCAAAATGGTTGATAAAAAAAGGAACAAATTGGAAGCAAAGTTTAAAGAAGTCTATCTCTGGTATGGAAGGGAAAAAAAGGTAAGAAAACTGAAGTTATTAAAGACCCCATTTAATAGGATATTTGGAGAATTTTTATGGCAGGACACTAAAGTGCAAAAGATGAAAAGATAAGTGAAAAAGAATCAGATCAATTATGGCCAGTCCTTAATTATATTCTGTTGTATTGTTTAGACACTAATGTGAAGAGTTTTATGTTTTATTGAAGTTTTTGGAATAAAAATTTTATAGGTTAGATTTTTTTTTTTTTTTTTTTGGTACTGGGGATTGAACCCAGGGGTCATTCTACCTCCCAGCTACACCCCTGGTTCTATTTTTTATTCTTTATTTTGAAATAGGGTCTCACTAAGTTGCCAAGTGCCTCGCTAAGTAGCTGAGGCTGCTCCAAACCTGTGATCCTCCTGTCTCAGCCTCCCAAGAACTGGAATTGCAATCATGTGCCACCATGCCAGGCTTTATAGGTTAGATTTTCACACTAGGAATTGAACCCAGGGGTATTTTTACCTCTGAGCTACATCCCCAGCCCTTTTTGCTTTGAAACAGGGTCTTGCTAGATTGTTGACAATCTCACTATTACTGCTCCCAAGTAATGGTATCACAGGCCGACGCCACCAGGCTCACCTTTATTGATTATATTTTTAGCCTTTAATTAATCTTTTCTAAATCCAAAACTCCCTAAATCATGCTCCTTCTACTTTTTTCAGCATCTACAGTTTTCTTTTAAGATGTTTAACTCCAATACAAAAAATAGTTCAGAGAAAATAAAAGTTTACTTTTCTTTTTTTTTTTTTTTTTTTTTTTTTTTGGCAGTACTGGGGATTGAACTCAGGGACATTCTACCTCTGAGCTACACCCCCAGCCCTATTTCTTTTTTTTTTTTTTTCCCTTGGGTGGCGCACGCTTGTAATCCCAGCATTTGGGAGGCTGAGACCGGAGGATCCGGGTTCTTGGCCAGCCTCAGCTACTTAGTGAGGCACTCCGCAACTTAGTGAGACCCCGTTTCAAAATAAAGAATAAAAAATAGGGCTGGGGGTGTAGCTCGGAGGTAGAATGCCCCTGAGTTCAATCCCCAGTACCACAAAAAAAGAAAAATTTTTTTTTTTCATTTTTTTATTTTGAAACAGGTTCTCACTAAGTAGCTGAGGCTGGCGTTGAACCTGCAATCCTCCTTTCTCAGCTTCCCAAGTACTGGGATTACAAGGGTATGTCACCACGCCCAGCAGTTGTTTACTTTTTTAAGTGGATTTTTTTGTTTAAAAAAATAGTCTCCCTTGTCTTTTGTTCCTACTGCAACTCCTAGTCAGAGGCCATCAAATAGTTTGGTATTAATCTCTGGTCTATAAACAATATACAGCCTGTGTTTGATGTATAGGAGTGGTTTGTTATTGTACATATTCCTAAGTGCTGTTTTGCTCAAACATTAATACTATAAAGATTTAGTTCATTTTTTGCTGACAAACTGCACTGAACTTCTTTTTCACTAAACTTCTCAAACTTGTCTCCTTGTACTCTTTGTACACATTTTTGAGGACAACTGTTCTTTTTTTTTTTTGGTACTAAGGGTTGAACCCAGGGGCATTCTACTTCCAAACTATACCCCCAGTAAGATCCTGCTTTAAAATTAAAAAATGGGGCTAGGGATGTAGCTCAGTGGTAGAATGCACCTGGGTTCAATCCCCAGTACCACACACAGACACTAATAATAAGTTTATCATTATATATTTGCATAAGTAACATTTTTAATGAAAAATACTCCCTCATCCCCCCAAAAGTAAGAGTTACCCTTTTTTTTCTTTTTTTAAGTCTCATTTAACCTTTGGTTTAATAAAACCTGGATCTTCACACCTACTTTTTCATTCAGTCTCTTGCAATAACACACATCAGTTAGCCTCTGAAAAACACTCCTGTATACTTGTGAGAAAATTAATGAAAAAGACACAATATGTCTTAATGTTAATATTGAAAAACCATTTTGATCACACAGACCCCCAGGGTCCTTGTATTATATTTTGAAAACTAGCATTGAGGTAGTGTACATAGACTTCTGCTTCATAGCATAGGAAAAAAGGTAAGTAGTTTAATATTGTTTTTATCTTTAAACTCAGATAAATTAAGCTATTTTATATTTTACCTTTTGGTTACTGGACATGATTGTCTTATAGAATTTGAGCTATCTGAGAATGATTCAATATATTTTAGCCTGTAGTATTAATCTTTTGTTTTTGATCATTCTTTCTCTGAGAGGTCTATATAAAGAAATGAACAAAGGGTGAAAGCAAATTTCTTAGTGTGTGGAGAAGATACTTAGAACTAGATTAATGATTAAAGTAAAATTAGAGGTTTATCTGATGGCATTTGGCCATATTGTGCTGTTATTCCAGGAATTTTTGGATATATGTTAGTCCTAGTTTTCTTCTGCTCTTTCTTGACTCAGGGAATTTGTAAAATCTCTTGACAACTCTTGAGGTCTGGCTTTATATTGAGTGGAATAAAGCTAGCTCCTTAGAGCTTTCCATAGCAGCATTTATTCCTGATGTTTTTGTTCAAAATATCTTTGTGGGGTGGGGGTGGGGGTACTGGTGATTGAACCCAGGGACATTCTACCTCTAAGCTACACTCCCAGCCCTTTTTTTTTTTTTTTTTTGAAACAAGGTCTTTTTAGGTTGCTGAGGGTCTCAAGTTGTTGAGACTGGCCTTCCTTGAACCTGTGATTCTCCTATCTCAGCCTCCCAAGTACTGGGATTACAAGTGTGTACCACCACACCCAGCATTCACAAACACTATTGGAAGCTATCAGTCCCTGATTGCCTTTATCCTGTCCAATATCTGCATTGTTTATTAATTACATTTCATTGCTTTATAGTTACAGCTCTTTATTGGTGCTTGTGAGACAGATAAATATGTAGAAACACTGATATTCCAGTGAAACACCGTACCAGATTAGTTAGAAATTCACCAAAAAAATAGAAGCCAAGGTTTTTGAGTGGAGGTGAAAATGTACCGGCAGGATTCAGTAAAGTAGACAGCCATCCAAATACCTCTTGAAAGTTATAATTCATGTTTGGCTAATTGGTGATTCTTGGTATACATCCATTTGGGTCAGTAATCCCAGTTGGAAGAGACCATAAAACAGTGGCATAGCTGGCATGGCTAGCATATTTGACATCCAGAGCAGATTTTTTTTTTTTAACACACCCCGTTCTGCAAAAAATTATTTCAGAAGTAATCAATAATAATAATGGGCAGTAAAGAAACATATATACACACATATATATGTATGCATACATATATAGAATTGTACCAATTACAAATAAATATATATATTCCAGCAGTACTTGTTTAATTGTGTCGTCTCTTCCTTCCCCCTTCCCCCCCTCCCCCCTCCCCCGCCATGGTATTAGGGATTGAGCCCAGGGGCATTCTACCTTGAGCTATACCCCCAGCCCTTTTTTTTATTTTGAAATAGGGTCTAAGTTGCAGAGAGCCTCATTCGAGTTGCTGAGGCTGGCCATGAACCTGCAATCTTCCTGTCTCGGCCTCCCGAGTACTGGGATTGCCAGCATGTGCCACTATGCCCATCTGATTAATACTTTTAAATTGGATTTATGTATATATCTTTTGAAATGGAAAAACTTATCTGAGTATTGCTCTGTCACGATACTGAATAATAATATTCCAGGTTTTTTTCCCAAGTCTTAGATTTTTCAGTGGCTATTAAACTTGAGCTTCACATATTTGTGTTCAGTAGACAGTTAAATAGCCATATACATCAATCTACATCCATAACTGAAGACTGCTTTTTGTTAAATTTAGTTAGAAAAAGTATGTGAAGCAGCAGATATAGAAATAATTAGGAAATTTTAAACATAGGGCTGTGTTTGGCGCAGGTATTTAAAAAAAGCCACTTCAGAATGAAATCATAGTATTTCTTTGTATCCTTATTAAGCATTGATTCTTGTGACTTTCAGGTGCCTTTTTGGTCAAAACATTTTATTACAGTGATATTCATCTAGAAAAATCAATGTAAATTTCTACTGTGTTTTGTAAACACTTGTGAAATTCTCTGTAAGTTTCCACTTTCTTACACTTCATCACTTTGAAATGGCATTCTCCATAATTTTTGTGGGTCTTCAGCTTTGTATTCCACTATACATTTGTTCAAGGCTGATTCTGGCTCTTTGTAAAGGTATCAGTAAGAAAAAATATTTATATCTCAGGAAAGAAAAACTTCACATAGCTGTCATATTTTGAATGTACTATTCAAGCACGGAATATATATGTGTATATGTACCACGGGATTAGAAACAGCTGGGCCTGAGGAAAACTGAACCTTTTTAAACTTACTCTTCACACGAATAGGTGTGATGAATCTGATTGTATAAGAACTCAACTTTGATTGCTTATCAACAACTGAGACTGAGGAAAACACAACTATCTTGACCTTTCTGTACTTTTCACACAAATAGGTGTGGTGAATCTGATTGTATAGGAGCTGACCATGTAACTGAGGGGTTTCCTAATGAACTTGGATTATTTAAGGCTGTGTAATAAAAACTTGCAGATCTGACATCTGTTAAAATTCAGCAGTAGCGCCGGGCGTGGTGGCGCACGCTTGTAATCCCAGCATTCGGGAGGCCTAAACCGGAGGATCCGCCCAGCCTCAGCTACCTAGTGAGGCACTCTGCAACTTAGTGAGACTTGGTTTCAAAGTAAAGAATAAAAAATAGGGCTGGGGGTGTACCTCGGAGGTAGAATGCCCCTGAGTTCAATCCCTAGTACCGCAAAAAAAAAAAAAAAATTTTCAGCAGTAGCCTCAGCAATAGTTACAATTTAGATTGTGGAGAGTAGATGTTTTATTCCTGATGTTATTTAGGATCAATAATAAAAGAACAAATTGACTGAAATTTTTATTGTATTTAGTCTTGAGCCAGTTCATTCCCAGGCTGCCTACACCTGGTTGCCGTTGTTTACTTCTAAATATGCCGTTGCATTAGAAAGTAATAGAGGAGCATCCTGCAGGCTATACCCTCCCTCTGCGATATCTCCTGTATATCTTTATGCACCCTTGTCATGAGTTTTCCTCTTTGTTTCTTCCTTGTGATTTTTGTCAAGAGCTAAGTTGGCTGAGGTAGAATTATAATGCTCTGTTAAAAGAAACTTACAATATAGAGATTTATCATAATGGGCCTTTTAACCCTTTAAGAAACATAATATTCTTTAAACTTCACTGCCCATACGTCACCTAATTCATCTCAATTAAGAAATCCCAATGATAAATCACTGTAGAAAGGATAGCCAAGTTTCAGATTCAGTTGGAGATATGTCCAGATGTTTATAAAGGCCTTTCACCATTGCCTAATAAATGTAAGATACACACACACAGTTAATTTAAGCTTCAAAAAGTTACTTTAGGAAAATATTCTATATAGGCAAATCCATAGAAACAGGAAATAGATCATTGGTTGGCAGGGAACAGGGAGGACTGAAGAATGACTGCAAACTGGCATGGAATTTCTTTTGAGGGTGGTGAAAATAACCAAAAATTAAATAGTGTTGTTGGCTGCCCAACTCTAAACAGTAAAAACCACTCAATTGTATATATCTTTGAATGTTGAATTTTATAATGTATGAAAAAACCATTTAAAAGACAAAATGTTAAGCCGGGCGTGGTGGCGCATGCTTGTAATCCTAGCATTCGGGAGGCTGAGACCGGAGGATCCGGGTTCGCGGCCAGCCTCAGCTACCTAGTGAGGCACTCCGCAACTTAGTGAGACTTGGTTTCAAAATAAAGAATAAAAAATAGGGCTGGGGGTGTAGCTCGGAGGTAGAATGCCCCTGAGTTCAATCCCCAGTACCGCCAAAAAAAAAAAAAAAAAAGACAAAATGTTAGGTTGTAACACCAATTTTCATGATCTGATTTTCTATCAGTTTGAAAACAATATCCAATAACTCTGTGGCTCTGTAAATTAATTTGCTGATCCTGAATCCTAAATTTGTTCAAAGGATAACTTTAGTTTTTTTGTTTGTTTTTTGTTTTTTGTTTTTTTGGTGGCACTGAGGATTGAACCCAGAGGCATTTTACCTTTGAGCTAATTTGGAAACAGATACTCACTAGGTTGATGAGAGTCTTACTACTTGCTGAGGCTATCTTTGAACCTGTCATCCTCCGGTCTCAGCCTCCCAAGTACTGGAATTATAAGCATGTACCACCACACCCAGCTAGCTTTAGTTTTTACATGCTATTTTAAGAAGTAATCTAGTAGGGACAGGTTAAGGGAAGGACAAGAAAAGAATCCTGCATTTGCTCATTAAACAACCAGGTGCCAGCTAGTAGACTTTCTTTTCTTTTCTTGGATGGATGGATGGATGGATTGAGCTGGGCATTCTACCTCTGAGCTATGCCCCAGTCCTATTTATTTTTATTTGGAAACGGTCTCGCTAAGTTGCTGAGGTTGGCTTCAAACCTGTGATTCTCCTGTCTCAGCCTCTCAAATACTTGGATTACAGACATGTGCCACCATTCCCAGTTTAGATTCAGCATTTTATACAAGACTTTTACATTCTTTCTATTTTAAAGGTAAGGAAACAAAAGAAGTGGTGTGAATAGTCCCAGGTCATGCAGTGTAGAAGTGGTGGTCCTGAAATTAACTCAGATCTCTTACTAGTCTGTCTGAGCCCATTCCACAGCCCCTCATGGATGCTCTGAATTTCTTTGAGTTTCTGAGTTTTAATCTTTGTCTACTGCAGTGTTTATGGGGACAGAGCTAAGTGAACATCTTTTGTATATTTGAAGCATGGTAGCAAGTTATGCTATCATAATAATGCATACTTTTGGAAGAATTTGTCAAAGTTTGGTAAGTCACTCAGTAATTAACATATACAGTAATTTCAGATTTGTTTGTATTCTAGCTTAAACTCAATTTTTAATTGGTTACATGCTAACATTTGCCAGAGGTGGTGGCAAATCCTAGTACTTGAGAAGTTAAGACAAGATTGTAAGTTCAAAAATTTAATAAAGACCCTGTTTCAAAATTAAAAAAAATAGAATAAGGCCAGGGTGTAGTTCAGAACACACACAAAAAAGCTAACTTACTTTTTCTTATAATCAAGTGACTATATCCTGGAGTCAGTTTTTATGTCTCCTTCTCTTGTCCAGGAGGAAATACTTATTTCACAAAAATGTTTCATAGCTCACTTGAAAGGGACATAAAGTTCACTAGTAAGGCACAGTAAAAGTAGTCTTGAAGCTGGGTGCAGTGGCACATGCCTATAATCCCAGTACTTGGTTGAATAAGACAGGAAGACCTCAAGTTCAAGGCTAGCCTCTGCAATTTAGTGAGAACCTGTTTCAAAATAATAAATAGGGCGGGCGTGGTGGCGCGCACTTGTAATCCCAGCATTTGGGAGGCTGAGACCGGAGGATCTGGGTTCGAGGCCAGCCTCAGCTACCTAGTGAGGCACTCCGCAACTTAGTGAGACTCGGTTTCAAAATAAAGAATAAAAAATAGGGCTGGGGGTATAGCTCGGAGGTAGAATGCCCCTGAGTTCCATTCCCAGTACCGCAAAAAAAAAAAAATAATAATAATAATAATAATAAATAGGGCTGGAAGTGTAGCTGGGTGGTAGAACATCCCTTGTTTCAATCCCCATCTCCCCCCCGCCCCCCCCAAAAAAAATCTGGCTTCTGTACTAGTGAGACATAGCAATGCATGGATATATTGACGTTTCCTAAAATCACCTCCTGGCATTTCTTGAGAAAGTAAAATGGAGTGATTGCAGTTTGGTTAACCAAGATGGAGGGAAGAAATGGAAAGTGACCTATTGTCATTAGCTGAAGCTAAATGGCGTAAAAGCCCTGGTAAAGGAAGTACCGTGTGGCTCTGCAGGAAAAGAGTAGACCTTTGGGAATTGTAGGAGAGGGAGTATATAAAGTGAAAAATTAGAGCATACTTGATAAGGTAAGTCATCAGAAATTAATTCTGATAGCAGTAAATGGTAACAGAATTAAGGCTTTTGGTGATATATATATAAATACAGAATATGAAATAATGGAGATGAAGTTTGCTGTATTACTGTACCCTGTTTTCTTTTTTTGTGGTACTGAGGATGGAACCCACAGGCATTCTACCTTGTTTATTTTTTTTGAAACAGGGTCTCACTAAGTTGCGGAGTGCCTCACTAAGTAGCTGAGGCCAGCCACGAACCCAGATCCTCCAGTCTCAGCCTCCCAAATGCTGGGATTACAAGCATGTGCCACCATGCCCCGCTTTGTACCCTATTTTCTTAATGCACATAGAAATATATATAGTTTGCCGAAAAATGTTTTTGAATTTAATATTGACTTAACTTTGCATGTGCATACATTTATTTCGTAAAACATTTCTCTGAATTCTGTAATGAGCAGAAAAGTTGGTGGTACGTTTGTGGGAGAATGTGAAAAAAATGGGAGTAATAGTGCAACTTTGTTGCTGTATCTGGTTTGGAATCTTTAGAAATCTTAAAGAGTAGTAATCCTGGAGAAATAGATGTAACTATTTTGTTATGTTTATGTTGGACTGAAGACCTTGGTCAGCGGGAACAAGGAACAGTGCAATATCCTTTTCCTTTTTGCTTTAGAAAACTTTTGTAAATTTGTTCTACTTGAGAATATTTCCAGCCGGGTGTGGTGGCATGCTTTTAATCCAGTATTTGGGAAGCTGAGACCAGAGGATCCGGGTTCCCGGCCAGCCTCAGAGACTTAGAAGCCCTCTGCAACTTAGTGAGACCCGTTTCAAAGTAAAGAATATAAAATAGGGCTGGGCGTGTAACTCGGAGGTAGAATGCCTCTGGGTTCAATCACCAGTACCACAAAAAAAGAAAAAAAAAATATTTCATATTTATACTAGACCTGTCTTATGCCTTCCTGTAAGCATGGCTTCCTTAACATTCAGATTTGAGGGGTTTTCACTCTGAAAAGCAGATAGAATGTATATAGGAATAAGTTATGTATTTGTAATTAAAAGGATGCTTTCTTTTCAGATGTCAACCAAAATTATATTTAAAAGTGATTTCTTGGATTTGGATTTTATATCCATAAGGGTTTCAGTTATTGTAAAGACTTACAGAGGAAATTTTTAAAAGTCTTATTAAAGATTTGCAAGATTTAATAGTAACTATTATTAAGCTTCAAACATGATTTATTCCATGGACAAACCATATCTGATAAGTACCTTATATAACCACATGCTTATCGCTTAATTACATTTATAATCAAAAGTTAGAAATGCAGCCGGGCGTGGTGGCGCACGCTTGTAATCCCAGCATTCGGGAGGCTGAGACCAGAGGATCCGGGTTCGCGGCCAGCCTCAGCTACCTAGTGAGGCACTCCGCCACTTAGTGAGACCTGGTTTCAAAATAAAGAATAAAAAATAGGGCTGGGGGTACAGCTCGAAGGTAGAATGCCCCTGAGTTCTATCCCCAGTGCCACAAAAAAAAAAAAAAAGTTAGAAATGTATTTTGTGTTCTAGGCACAAATTAATAATCATTTTAAACCAATGAATTTAATTTTTCATTTTAAAATTAATCCAAGAAGGATAAATTTGGATTCGAAAATGAAAGGACACAATCCCATCAAATACCGTGCGGTGCTGTGCATGGTGGCATTTGCCTATAATCCCAGTACTTGGGAGGCTGAGACAGTAGGATCACAAGTTTGAGGTCAGCCTTAGCAAGTAGTGAGACTTCCATCAACCTACCAAGACCAAGTTTCAAAATTGAAAAGAAAATAGGACTGGGGGTGTAGCTCAGAAGTAGAATGCTCCCAGGTTCAATCCCCAGTTCTACACACACAACCATACTGTTAGCATTTTAGAATATTTCAGTAATTTTTCCCCTTCCACTTGTGTTGGGGCAGTTTTTTTCCATTTTGGAGATGAGTCTCACCTTGTAGCCCAGGCTAGCCTCAAGCTCTTGGGCTTAGGCAGTCCTCCTTCAACCTCTTGAGTAGCTGGATCTGCAGGTGCCATTGTACCAGACTTGTGTTTGGAAATTTTTATGTGATTACTGGATCTTTTCAGTAACATGAAATTATTCAGTTTATTATTTTCTGAGTAGTCATTGTGGAAAATTTGAGAACATCTGATTATTGCCTTAGATGAATTTCTAGAAGTAGAATTATTAACAAGGTATGGACTTTTTAAAGTGCTTGTGATATACCTATAGATTTCTGTCTGGAATTAAAATTTTCATACTAACATCAATTAGCATAAAACAAAAAAGGGTACTCTCCTAAAAAGACCCTAATGGGCAAATTTTAATTCCAGACAGAAATCTATAGGTATATAACAGGAACTTTAAAAAGTCTATACCTCTTTAACCAATATCATTACTTTAATGTGTACTTCTTTAAGTATTGTTTGGTACAGTTGAGATTTTTTTGTTTTTACTATTTTGCCATTGGAATTTCGTTCATCAAATTTTCTCTACATTTTTCGGTTTCACTGTATCGCTGTACATGATGTTGGTTAACTTGTACACAGTATTCTGCTCTCACATGGAATGGCACTTAACATGTAGTTGTGTTCCCTCTTCCCCTATTACATTGTTTTGCCCAGTATTAAAGTATTTACTCAAGCATACTTTTGGTAAATTACACATTAAAGAATAAAATGAAATGCTAGGTTGGAAGGGAATGTAAACTATTTCTTATGTAATTGTTCTAGGAATAAGTGTTTTGTGGAATTGTCTTCAGACTCTAATTAGATGGATAAGTCATCTTTTCAGAAAAAGATAATTATCTTTTTTAAAAAATTTAGTGGGTACTTTATAAAGTGTTTATATGTTGCTAATAAACATTACAGTTGTGTTGCTCTCAATTCGATTTGGTTTAAGCCAGTGTATCTGATATATTGAGTCAAAAGAAGGAAAGAAGCAGAGACTATAGAATTAAGTGCTTTGAAAATCCATACCAAACAAGGGAGATTTGAATACCTGCCCACACTGATACATGTGTCTTTTTGGAAGCATTCTTGATTTTTCCTTAAATATAAAGAACAGGAGCTTAAGGAAAAATTGCTTTGTCATCTTGGGGTTGTAATAGCAAAGGAAGGAATACAAGATATAGTATAATTCATTACAAAGTAAATTTAAGGAAAACAAAATTTCAAGTTTATGGAAGAGAAAAGTATCCATTTAGATTCAGAAAGGAAATGTTGCTTGAGCAATTTAAGGTTTAAAAAAGTACTTAGACTAATATGTAGTCTTCTGATTCTTTTCATTACTATGACAGCTTAATTTCAAAAAGTTGGAAAAGGCATATTTTAGAAATTGTAAACTCTATGCCATTTCACCTTTATCTCTGTCAATTCTATTAAGAGAATCATTTTTATGAATTTCAGGAAATTGCTAGTCACTAATAGCAAGAACAAATTTTCTAACAGTCCATATCAGAATAAGTTAGACTTCTTTCTTTTGTAATGTGTATTATATTTAGTGAAGACTATAGAACAGTTTTCAGAAAGATACTGGCTTTAACTGTATCAAGAATAAGTTTTAAAAATAAAGGCAGAGCTGGGTGTGGTGGTACATGCTTGTAATCCCAGTACTTGGGAGGCTGAGATAGGAGGATCAAGATTCATGGCCAGCCCGGCATGGTGGCGCATGCTTGTAATCCCAGCATTTGGGAGGCTGAGACTGGAGGATCCGGGTTTGCAGCCAGCCTCAGCTACCTAGTGAGACACTCTGCAACTTAGTGAGACCCTGTTTCAAAATAAAGAATAAAAAATAGGGCTGGGGGTATAGCTCGAAGGTAGAACGCCCCTGAGTTCAATCCCCAGTAACGCTAAAAAAAAAAAAAAAAAGATTCATTGCCAGTCTCAACAACTTAACGAGGCCTTCCACAACTTAGACCCGGTTTCAAAATAATGGGGCTGATGGTGAAGTCGAAAGGTAGAATGCCCCTGGGTTCAAACCCAGTACCACAAAAAAGAAAGGGAGAGAAGGAAAGAAAAACACAATCAGCATGAAGATGTAATTTTGATAAAGATCATGGTGAAAAAAAGTCTGAGGGTTTCACTTGACTACAGATGTGATTTAACAATGAATGGGGCATTATTTAATATATATATATTACTACCATATATATATATATGGTAGTAAGCAGTACTTCCCAATGGATTTCCATAATTTGGCTTCTAGAACCTGTGAATCTATTGCCTTACATAGCAAAAGAAACTTGAGAGATGTGTGTGATTAAGTATCTTGATGTGAATTGATGGTCCTGATTATCTTCCAGGGCACAGTGTAGTCAGAGAAGGAAATGAGAGTAACAGCTTAGAGGAGGGAGAAGCTACTGCACTGCTGGCTTTGAAGGTGGAGGAAGAGGCCGTGAACCAGAGGCGTGGAGGCACCCTGGTTATGGCAGGGTAGGAAGCTGGAAGTGCAAGAAGGCTCCCCTAGAGCCTTCAGAAGTGTCCCCTGCTGACACCTTGCCTTGAGACTAGTGAGATTCGGACCTTTGAAACATAATAAATTTGTGTTCTTTTAAGTCACTAAATGTATGGTGATTTTTTTTACTGCCACAATAGAAAACTCATTAAAAAAACCAGTTCACTCCAGGCATGGTGGCACACACCTGTAACCCTAGTATCTGGGAGGCTAAGACAGGGTCACAGGTTTGAGGCCAGCCTAGGCAACTTAGCAAAACCTTGTCTCAGAATTTAAAAAAAAATAAAGCCTCAGGGAGGAGGAACCTCAGAGGTAAAATGCCCCTGGGTTCAATTGCCAGTACCACTAAACAAATACTACCTAATCTTTGATATCCACAGAACAGCAAACGGCAGAGTACCATATTGCTTTGACTAATCTCCAGTCACTATTAATTCTACAAGTACCACAAGTCACATATCCTCATTCCTTATCTTCTCTTGAAACTCTGCTATATTCTGATCCATCTGAAGGATCTGAATGAATGGTTCTTCATGTTTAGAGTATTTGGTGTCTTAAACTTCAGTATGTTACACAGCAGGTTGGTGGTCATGTTTAGACTTTGTCGATCATCACTAAGTCAGTGACATTTGCTGCTGGCAGGTATCATGCTTTTCATAGTATACTTATGCCTTATAAGGGGGTCATGTACCTTTTGGGGGTGGCTGCTCCTGCTGTTTTCTGGCTGCTTTGACAAATTTTTTTTCCATTGACAGATGAATTGTGAATTCATGTGCTATAATGGTGAGGGGAGTGCTACGCCTAATGAACACTTGACCTGTGCCAGGTGATATATATATATATGTATAGTTTATATACTAGTCATTCCATATCCATGCCCTCATTTAGTTCTCACTGAAATTGATACCTGTCACGTAGATGTTGGTACATCCTTTTTACAAATGAGGACTCAGTGGCTTAGAGAGGTTAAGTAATTTGCTCAGAATCATCTATAGCAGGGCCCAGATTGAAAACCAGGTCTTTTGGGCCCTTTCTAAAATGTCAAAATGTCTGGTGTGCTTTCACTGGTAGATTTTGTTGGAATTAATATTTTTTGTGGTTTTTAGGCTCGTAAATAAAGCTGATGGGTTTTTTCCCCCCTTGAAGTTTGTTGGCTGAGATTGGATGTTGATCAGAAATAGCTAGTCTGAATTATCTTTTCATCTCTTATCTACTCTATAGACTATGTGCATTCTAACATGATTGAAAAATGGGACCTTTTTTCTGACTTGGTACTGCCTGCCTGTTTGTTAGTTTTAATCCACAGAAATGTGTTAATGTTTCAAAGGAATTTTTTTTTTTTTTTTTTTTTTTTTCCGGTACTGGGGATTGAACTCAGGGGCATTCTACTTCGGAGCTACACCCCCAGCCCTATTTTTTTATTCTTTATTTTGAAACCAGGTCTCACTAAGTTGCGGAGTGCCTCACTAGGTAGCTGAGGCTGGCCGTGAACCCAGATCCTCTGGTTTCAGCCTCCTGAATGCTGGGATTACAAGCGTGCGCCACCACGCCCGGCTTCAAAGGAATTATTGAAAGGTGACTATCAGTCACGTTTGGCGTGTGTGTGTGTGTGTGTGTGTGTGTGTGTGTGTGTGTGTGTGTGTTTTTTTTACTGGGAATTGAATCCAGAGGTCTTCTACCTCCAAGCTATACCCCAGCCCTATTTTTAATTTTTATTTTGAAACAGGATCTCACTAGGTTGATGAGAGTCTCACTACTTGGTGAGGCTGTTCTTTAACCTGTGATCCTATCTCAGTCTCCCAAATACTGGGATTATAAGCATGTACCATCATGCCCAACTATTTTCCTTATTTCTAAAACAGAAGAATTTTTATGCAGACCAGTGGCTTTCGTGTTTTCTTTTCTTTTTTTTTTTTTTTTTTTTTTTTTTTTTTTTTTTTTTTTTTTTTTTTTTTTTTTTTTTTTTTTTTTTTTTTTTTTTTTTTTTTTTTTTTTTTTTTTTTTTTTTTTTTTTTTTTTTTTTTTTTTTTTTTGCGGTACTAGGGAATCCTCACAGTAAGAATTACCTATGATATTCAGACTCAGGTACTTGTGCATATTTAATTACAAACAAAATGGAGCTGTTCCGTGACACAGTATAGTTAGCAGCTCTCTACATCCATAGATTCAGCCAATCTTGGATTGAAAATATTGGGGTTTCGGGAATTCCAGAAGGTTATAAAGAGTACGATTGGATTTGGTGTCCTGGAGCACTATGCTAATCCACACGTAAAGTGATGTACTGGCAAGTCTTTGCTGTAGCTTCCTTTCGTTCCCATTCTCAGTCTCTCCCCAGCACTCCTGTTGTAATTATTCACCTTGTATGTTATTTGTGTGCTATGTAGTTTTGTGCCAGTAATGCATCTGAATGTGTACAGACTTCTTTGCTAATTTTCTAAACAATATAGTGTAACACCTGTTTACACAGCATTTACATTGTATTGGGTATTATAACCATCTAGAGAAGATCAGACATATATGGAGGATATGTATAGGTTATATGCAAATAACACCCTTTAATTGATTGACTGATTGATTGATTGATTTTTTTGGGTGGTGGTACTGGGCATTGAGCCAGGAGTGCATTATACTTCCAAACTATGCACCAAGTCCCCACCCTCTTTTTTCAAAACAAGGTCCTGCTGGGTTGCTGAGGCTATCCTCAAACCTGTAATCCTCCTGTGTCAGCCTCCCAAGTACTGGAATTACAGGCCTGCACCACCATGCTCAGCTAGCTATAAGCCTGCCTATCTATCTATCTATCTATTTATTTTTGCAGTACTGGGGATTGAATCCAGGGGCATTCTTACTTCCAAGCTACACCTCCAGCCCTATATTTTATCCTTTTTTTCTTTTTTTCTTTTTTTTTTTTTTTTTGCGGTACTAGGGATTTAACTCAGGGGCTTTCTACCTCCGAGCTACACCCCCAGCCCAATTTTTTATTCTTTTTTATTTGAAACTGAGTCTCACTAAGTTGCGGAGTGCCTCACTAGGTAGCTGAGGCTGACCGGGAACCCGGATCCTCTGGTCTCAGCCTCCCGAATGCTGGGATTACAAGCGTGCGCCACCACGCCCGGCTTTTATCCTTTATTTTGAAACAGGGTTTCTCTAAGTTGCAGAGGGCCTTACTAAGTAGCTGAGGCTGGCCACGAACCTGGGATCTTCCTGTCTCAGCCTCCCAAGTACTGGGATTACAAGCACACGCTGCCACTCCTAGCTGCTATATGCCATTTTATATAAGGTACTTGAGTTTCCATGTGCAAGGATCTGTACTTAACCCTATTATGTTCAGTGCAGTTTTATTTTTTACTTTATTCTGCTAAAAAAAAAAAAAAAAAAAAAGTTATGTCCCTACCCAGTAAGCTTATTTTCACAATGTACTAATAGATTTCAACCTGCAGCTTGAAAAGCACTGCTCTGGATTGTCTCTAGGATTCTCCCTTTTTTCAACAGGTATAGTGGTAATAATAGTTAACATCTATTGTGTGGTTTTCTGTGCTAGATGCCACACATCTTTCATGGGTATGTTTTTATATTCTTCCTTAAATACAGACTTTTTATTTTTGTGCGCGCGTGTGGGGAGGGGAGGTGGTGGTGATAGAACCCAGGGACATTCTACCTCTGGGCTACACTCCCAGCCCTGTTTTATTTTTATTTGGAAACAGGATCTTGCTAAGTTGCTGAGGCTGACTTCTAACCTGCTATCTTCCTATCTCAACCTCCCAAGTACTGGGATTACAGGCATAAGCCACCATGCCTGGCATATTATTTTCTGTTTATAGATGAAAAATAAATTCTTATAACTGACAAGTGATAGAGCCAAGATTTCCTTGGCATCTGATTATCCAACCTGTGTTCTAGACATGACTTTTAACAAATTATCAAAACTCAGTATCTAGTCAAAATCTTAAAAGACCACAAGATTGGATTTTATACTTGTAAGAATCCCTAGCCAATATTGATGACCATAAGAATTCTTAATACTACTAAATTGAAGCTTTGCTCTAGGTTTGGGTAAGGGCGGACTCAGTAATAAATCATTTATAAAAAGTTCCTTTTGCTTTAAAATTAGAAAAATAAACCACATAGGTAGAAAACAAAACAAATTAACAATGAACAGTATACTTGATTTTTAATTAAAGAAAACAAAAGTCAGGGGTTGGTAAATGTGAGGGAGGGCTGAAGTAAAGACCATGAAAAGAGAGAATTGAGCCAACATTGATTAAAAACTATTTTAGATGCTTTCACTTGGTAAACTATTTAATTAACAATTCATAATGAAACGCAGAACTATAGTTGCAGTAAAGGACCCTGTCTTCCCTGGAAATACTGGATGAGTCAGTGTTGGGAAAGTAGAATTTCACCGGACAGAATGCTGGCTACTTAAAGCTTTTTCCATGCCCTAAGATAAATCAAATCTAAAACAAAAATGGTATTTTTGTCTTAAGACTTGTGAAATTGAAATTTGATTGCATTTGTATATAACCCACTATTCTGATCACCTAAACTATGCTGACAGTTTTTTCCCCACAAGTTGGACATTTTTAAGTCATAGGACCTTTTAAGCATCAAAAAGTTGGTATTAAATATTGTAGTAACTTAGATTGCCACCAACTTGTTTCCTTGGGTAGATAATATCACTTTGTCTCTGTGCCATTTATTTTTTGTTATTAAAAAAGCATTGGATCCAACCCCTCATAAGAATTATGCGTTAATATAGTACCTTCTAGTTTAGGTCTACATTATATTTTTTCTCACTTAACATAACTATTCCTTATTGTCTTTAATTTCTGTGTACTATTCTGTGCTAACATATTCTAAATAATTTTATTATTGTTAAGGTACTTATTGGGAATAATTTGAGTTTTGGGAAGTGGTATATTACAGATTGGATTCTGCCACTTAATTAGCTTCATGACTTTGGACAGATTCTTCAACCTCTGTGCGTCCATCTGTAAAATGAAATTATAACATCTACCTCACCAAAAAGGCTGTTATTATTTCTGTTCATTAATCAGTGTCTGTGTACATCATCATTACCAGGAAAAATATATCAGTTTATTTTAAAGTATATCTGCATCATTTCTGGGTGCCTGTATCCATTGAAAGCATTGGTCTCTATATCAGTTATTCTTTTTACCTTACAAAAAAAATAGACTACTTGATGGGTTTATGTTTTAAAGAAGTCAGTAAAAGGCTGGTCGTGGTAATGCATTCCTGTAATCCCAGTACTTGGGAGGCTGAGAAAGGACTGTAAAGTTTGAAGCCAGCTTCAGCAACTTGGTGAGACACATTCAGGAGAAAAAGGGGGGGAGGGGTGCTGGGGATGCAGCTTCATGGTAGAGGGGCTGTGGTTTCATTCCCAGGAGTTTAAAAAAAAAAAAAAATCAATAAAATGTAAGAATTCGTGAAGCTTTCAAAACTTCCATTTTTTAAAACTTCTGTATTTGCTTGTAGGTTTTTCCTCACAAATCATACTCAATAAATTATTCACAGGAGCCAGGTGTGTTGGTGCACGCTTGTAATCCCAGTACTTGGGAGGCTGAGACATGAGGACTGGGTTCACAGCCAGCCTCAACTACTTAGTGAGGCCCTCTGCAACTTAGTGAGAATAAAAAATAGGACTAGGGGTATAGCTCGGAGGTAGAATGCCCCTTAGTTCAATCCTCAGTACTAAAAAAAAAAAATTATTCACAGGTTTAATATATAAGAAAAGCATTGATTAAAGAGAGTATAGGGCATTTAAAAAGAAATTAAATGTGATAGAAACATAATGCCTAATAGATAAGAGGCTGAAGAGTGATCATCTATAAAATTTTGAAACAGTCTCTCATCTTTACGTGCCAAACACTGAGATTGCCACTTATTAAGCTCTCAACTATTTGTCAAATTAATGAAAAATTAGCCAAAAATATATTTCTGCTTCCTCACCATGAAGTCCTTAACCAAATAGAATTGGAATTGCTTTCAAAAACTGATGTCACTTGCAGCCACTTAATTGCCAAAGTGAAGGAACAAGGTTTAGTTTGCATCCTGATTGACCTCTTGTAGCATTTAACAGTGCCAAATGACTTTGATTTCTAGGATTCCACTTTATCCTGGGGTTTATCTGTGTAGCTCCCTTCTGATACATTGAAGGGCTGTTTGTTTGTATACCCTAGCTACATACTTGTTCTAGGCTCTCTTCTTACTTAGCTAAGGTTTCTCACCTATCCTCATTACTTTGATTCTGTAACCTATGTGTTTCTAGCCTGGACCTGTCTTCTGTGTTGAAGATCTATGTTCTCATCTCTGCCTGGATATTCACTAGGCATCCCAAATTAAGTTTATATATTCCATTGTCATCTCTGAATAAATAGAATATTTGTGCAGGATCAGGTGTCTACCCGATTTCTCCCCCTTGAGTTTCCTATCGTAGTCAATGTTCTCTGCACAGATTTAGTCAGTAAGCAGCATTGTAAAAGGGTATGGGTGTTCTATTCGGGAACAGGAGCTTTAGAGTTAAATTTTAGTTCAGAAGCCGGGCATGGTGGTGCACGCTTGTAATCCCAGTATTTGGGAGGCTAAGACAGGAGTATCCGGGTTCACAGCCAGCCTCAGCTATTTAGTGAGGCCCTCCGCAACTTACTGAGACCCTATTTCAAAATAAAGAATAAAAATAGGACTGGGGGTGTAGCTCCGAGATAGATTGCCCTTGGGTTCAATTCCCAGTACTTAAAAAAAATTCTCTTATCTACTTAGAATCCAGTATTTTGTACCTTTTCTGAAATGATTGTCACTAGTATCTGTAGTCCCACTGATGTCTATAGTTCTGGAAAGCTGAGAAAATTGAAGTTTTCGATATCTACTTTGGGAAAAGAGAGTCTTGTTCTTTAGACTAGCTTCTTAATAGTGTCTAGATAATATCCTATGGATCCACTTTGAAATATTGACATTAGTTGGAAAAGATGGAAATGTGACTTACAAAAGGTTGATGATGCTCAGGAATTAGAAGTCTCAGGCTAGCTGGCCATGGTAGCGCACACTTGTAATCCCCATACTTGGGAGGCTGAGACAGGGTGATCACAGGTTCCCGGCCAGCCTTAGCTACTTAGTGAAGACCTCTGCAACTTAGTGAGACCCTGTTTCAAAATAAAGAATAAAAAATAGGGCTGGAGGTGTAGCTCAAGGGAAGAATGCCCCTGGGTTCAATCTCCAGTGCCCCCCAAAAAAGTCCAGGTGAGTGTATGCCTATGACAAAACACAAGAGTTTAAGCAGCTAAATATAAGCTTCTTAATGTGAGGGTTTTATCTTTATAACCTTCTATAGACTCTTCATTGTGTCCTGGTGGGATTTAAACCTTTGGGGGAAGGAGTATTAACGTGTGGTTAAGTTTGATGGGAGAGGAGCACCTATTATAGTTGCAAGGTTTTTTAAATTTGGTGTTGACATTTTTTTAATAATGGGTTGTTGGTTTTATTTGTGACTAAATGAAAAAATTGTGAAATTCAACATCACAGATTAGTGGAACTTTATAATGGCATTTAAAATTTCTTGTCTGTTTATTTATACATGTGTTTCTGCAAATGAACTTTAGAATTGGGGGGGATACTAAAGATTAAACCCTGGGGTGTTCTACCTCCAAACTACACCCCAAGCTTTATTTTGTTTTTACTTTGAAACAGGGTCTTGCTAGGTTGATGAGTCTCACTACTTGCTGAGGCTGCCCTTGAACCTGCAATCCTCTTGTCTCAGCCTCACAGGTACTGGGATTATAGGCAGGTTACCACCACACCTGGCTGAACCTTAGAATTAATTGAAGTTTTACAAAACCTCAGTGAAATTGGAATTGAAATTGCATAAATATTGACAGTCACACTGTTGCTACCTTCAGTCCAGGAACATAGTATGTTTCTTACCATTTGGTATTTTTAGTTCTTTGATATTGTTTTTTGCTATTTTTAATATCTTTCCTTACTGTGTTTTCTAAGTCCTGATACATATATGTAGGAAAATTCATGATTTTTTACTCACTAGCTGTTGTTAAGCTTTTAGTTCCAAAAGTTTGTTATTCTCTTAGTTAATAGATTGCAAGTATTTTTATAGAACAGGGTACCTCTAGGTTTACCTTTTCTTTTAAGTAATTTTCTTTTTTTGTTTTTTAAGCTCTTTTCACTTATGGATATGAAACCTCCCATCTCTAGAGCCAAGATGATTCTCATCACTAAAGCTGCTATTAAAGCTATTAAGGTAAGAATAAGTCATATTTAATGTAAAAATGTTTTTGAAAATGTTACATGAAGTTTCATCTTGTGAATTATTTCAGGCCTAATCAAAGAGCACTAGTCAGCTAAAGATTCATGATAACTGCATTTGCATTGTAACATGTTGTTTCAAAGCAGTTTTTATTTTTTATTTCATTTAATCCTTTTTAGAAACCAGCTGACTATAACTTACTTTTAATAAAAAAAGAAATATCCAGGCTGCATGAAATTTAATGCTGTACTCAAGAGCACACATAAATAAGTGATTCATTGTAGAAGCTACATTACTTAGTTCTCATTCCATTGTTCCTATTCTTATATAAGGTTGCCTGATATCCTACTTTATGAAACTTTATTGATTAAAAATCTAAGAAAGGAACCTTCTATTTGGGGGAAATTATGTAGTTTTTGTTAGTGAATTACTTTCTGATTGGTTATTTATGATTTTTTTATTACTTTTTAAAATTATTTCTCATGGTTCGTTGAGTATTGATAATTACTTAAATTATGCAAATTTTAAGTTTTATGTATTTTCTGATAAGAAATGTAGAAATATTAAACTGACCAGTAATTTTTTAAATTCTTTTCAGCTGTATAAGCATGTAGTTCAAATAGTAGAAAAATTCATAAAAAAGGTAACTACTTTTTCATTATTAACTCATTTTATTTATGATTCATATTTGTAATTTACTTTGTAAATTGTAATTCAAATGCTTGCTTCTAAATCCATTGAACAAAACAAGTCATTACTAGATGTTCTTTTGGTACTGGGGTTGAACCCAGGAGCATTCTACCTCCAAGCTACACCCCCATCACCCTCTTCCCCCTTTTTTTGGTGGGTGTTTGTGTGGTACTGGGGATTGAACCCAGGGATAATGTACCGCTGAGCTACACCTCCAGCCCTGTTTTATTTTTTATTTTGAAATAGGGTATCACTAAGTTGCAGAGGGCTTTGCTTAGTTGCTGAGGCTGGCTGTGAACCTGTAATCCTCCTGTCTTAGCTTCTCAGCCTCCTAAGTACCGAGATTTTCATTTTTAAACAGGGCCTAGCTAAGTTGCTGAGGGTCTCCCTAAGTTGCAGGGGCTGGCCACAAACCTGCAATGCTCCTATCTCAGACTCCCAAGTACTGGCACTATAGGTATAATATACCACCATGCCTTGCTTTTAACAGGTGATAGAAGTACCATTGATTAAGCATTTACTACTCACAACAGAGTTTACCTTTGAGCTAGGACCCTCTTTCCCATAAACCCTGATGGACTTGCTCTACCATTTACCCATCTATTCTGTTGATATTTAACTTGCCTCTGAGTATTTCAAATGAAATTCTTCCATGATGTCCCCAAATTTTCTCTGTTCCCATCAGAATTAAGCCTTATTTTTAGTTCTACAGTTGTATATTGTCTTGTAATTTATGTGATTAGCATGTGTCTGTCTCAGAACACTTAGAACGGTCTTAAAACATCCTTGTTCTGTCCTCCAGACCTGGACCTGGACCGTTTAGTACATACTAAGAAATGTTTGTGTCAGTGGAAGCTTTTTATAGTAGCAAATCAAAATACAAATAAGTAGCTGGGCATAGTGGCCCACACTTGTAATCCCAGAACTTGGGAGGCTGAGACAGGAGCATCCGGGTTCACGGCCAGCCTCAGCTACTTATTGAGGCCCTCCGCAACTTAGTGAGACCCTGTTTCAAAATAAAGAATAAAAACTGGGGCTGGAGGTATAGCTCAGAGGCAGAATGCCCCTAGGTTCCATCCCCTGTACCGCAAAAAAAAAGAAGGAAAAAAATACAAATAAGGAAAATGGGGGGGGGGTCCTAATTACCTACATGCCTCTGTCTCCAAACTACTATCATATTTACATTTGAATCTATGTTCTATTTATATACATGTACATACACACATACACAGATGTAAGGAAAATGGAGGCAATATTGGTCGTTAACCTACTTTCCCACTGAGTTTGTCCTCAACATCTGGAAAATACTCCTTTTTTTTTTTTTTTTTCGGTACTGGGGATTGAACTCAGGGGCATTCTACCTCCAAGCTACACCCCCAGCCCTAGTTTTTATTCTTTATTTTGAAACCGAGTCTCACTAAGTTGCGGAGGGCCTCACTAGGTAGCTGAGGATGGCCACGAACCCGGATCCTCCGGTCTCAGCCTCCCAAATGCTGGGATTACAAGCGTGCGCCACCACGCCCGGCTTGCAAAATATTCCTTTGCATGATTATTACCATGATTTACTGAGTTCTTTATATCTGGATATTTAGACATTTCTGCCTTTTTACTTTTTATAGACAATGCTTTGGTACCTAATCTCATGGGGAAAATATATGTATCTTAACTGGTTTCCTTAGTTTAAATTTCTAGTTATAGAATTATTAGATCAAATAAGGCTTTACTTTTATGCTAATAATCTTCCATAAAGGACTGTACCTTTTTGTGCTGCCACCAGAAATGTGCGTAGGTGCCTGTTTTCTCTATTTTTTATCTTTGTTAATTTGATACATCCAAGATGACCTTTTAACCTTATTTCTCTGCTACTTTAATAAATTTAAATTGATATGTTTAAATATTTTGATAATTTTAAAATTAAGTTGTTGAATTGTAATAGAGATTATATGAAAGTAGCTTAAGGTTTGGTAAAGTGTTGTCAGTTGTGAGGAATCTGGGGGAAGAGAGAGAAGAAGAGGGATCAGAGACAAGTAAAATCTTAGGGATCAGAGCATTGGAGAATGGCAGTTCTCTAGACTTGCGGGAAACTTGAAAAGTTAAACAACTGGCTGAAACATTTGAGTAGTTTCTAAATAGTCATTGGGTGGAACTGTATACAGTTATATAAATGAGATGAATGGGTATCAAATTATGATTTTGCTTTTCTTGTACTAACTTTACATCTATATCCTTGTAGTGTAAACCAGAATACAAGGTTCCAGGATTATATGTAATTGACTCAATTGTGCGACAGTCTCGTCACCAATTTGGAACTGATAAAGATGTTTTTGGGCCAAGATTCTCTAAAAATATAACCGCCACATTCCAATATTTATATCTTTGTCCATCTGAAGATAAGGTATAGTTACTAATATTTAAATTTAAAACTTGGGTTCTTGTTGTTTTTGGAGTTCTTTGGGTTTTTGTTTTGTTTTGGTTTTTTTGGTACTGGGGATTGAACCCAGAGACATTCTACCTCCGAGCTATACTGTCAACCTGATTTTATTATTTGGAAATGGTCTCACTAGGTTGCTGAGAACCTCACTAAGTTGTCAAGGCTGGCTTTGAACCTGGCAATCCTCCTGTCTCAGCCTCCCAAGTACTGGGGTTATAAGTGTGCACCACCACGCCTGGCTTGTTGTTTTTGATGAGAGTATGTTAGATATTAAGTCTACTTAAATTGCAAGTTAAGATTTTCATGTAATCTCAAAATTTGAAGTAAAATCATTTTTTCTGCAATGGTCATTTCTTATTTGTTGTGAAGTCTTTCAGGAATGTTATACTGTTGAAATGTGGAAGGAACCAAATTTACCTAATCAAAGAATAGAATAGTGGGCTGGGCGTGGTGATGTATGCCTGTAATAACAGTACTTGGGAGGCCGAAACAGGAGGATCAATGGTTTGAGGCTGGCTTCAGCAACTTAAGCCCCCAGCAACTTATTGAGACCCTGTTTCAACATAAAACTCATGCTTGTAATCCCAGTACTTGGGAAGCTGAGACAGAAGGATTGCAGATTTGTGGCCTGCCTCAGCTACTTAGTGAGGCCTTCCACAATTTAATGAGACCCTGTTTCAAAATAAAGAATAAAAATAGGGCTGGGGGTATAACTTAAATGCTTCTGGGTTTAATTCTTAGACCTGAAAAAAACAACAACAACAACAACAGAAAAGAAGGGCTGGGGATATATAACCTAGATGTAGAATGCCCCAGAGATCAATCTGAACAACAGAGTACCTATAGGTAATAATTCTGTATTACACAGTTAAACATTTTGTTTAGAAGTTAGATCTTAAGTGTTCTTACCTCAGTAAAACAAACTTTAAAAAAAGAAAGATATTAAGCCAGGCGTGGTGGCGCACGCTTGTAATCCCAGCATTTGGGAGGCTGAGACCGGAGGGTCCGGGTTCGCGGCCAGCCTCGGCTACCTAGTGAGGCCCTCCACAACTTAGTGAGACTCAGTTTCAAAATAAAGAATAAAAAATAGGGCTAAGGGTATAGCTCGGAGGTAAATGCCCCTGACTTCAATCCCCAGTACCGCAAAAAAAAAAAAAAAAAAAAAAGAAAGATATTAAAAGCCAACATGAGCCGGGCGTGGTGGCACACGCTTGTAATCCCAGCATTCGCATTCGGGAGGCTGAGACTGGAGGATCAGGGTTCAAGGCCAGCCTCAGCTACCTAGTGAGGTACTCCTTAACTTAGTGAGACTCGGTTTCAAAATAAAGAATAAAAAATAAGGCTGGGGATATAGCTCAGAGGTAGAATGCTCCAGAGTTCAATCCCCAGTACTGCAAAAAAAAAAAAAAAAGCCAAGCATGATGGCATGTCTGTAAATCCTATCCCTTGGGAGGCTGAGACAGGCTTGGCAAGACTGTTTCAAAATAAAATAGGACTAGGGATATTACCAGCCCGAAGGTAGAATACTTCTGGGTTCAACCTCTTAATACCAAAAAAAAATGTTAAAGCATCATTTTGCTTTAAAGAAAATATAACTATATAGTTGAGTGATGAAGAAAATCTATAGTAGAGACAGACAGTGCTCATCTCAGATCATTGCTTATTCCAGAAGGAGTGGGCCAATAATCAATTGTCTTCCCCATCATAGAGAGATGCAAGAACATAAATGGTATTCATTAGCAATTAGATGACAGTATTTAATTCTATATATACACACATATATATACATATATAATTATTGTATACTCATGTTTTCTCACACCCATAGAGTAAAATAGTTCGTGTGCTGAACCTTTGGCAAAAAAATGGAGTGTTCAAAATTGAAATTATTCAACCTCTTTTGGATATGGCAGCAGGAACCAGTAATGCTGCCTCACTAGCAGAGAATGTCACCAATAATGAAGGTATCGTCAAGTGTGTCTGTGAGCTTTTGCACATGGTGTTTGCTTATGTCTTTATTTGTGGGATTTTTCCATAAGAAGGAAGCTTGGACTTACATCTTGGAAAGTAGCTCTCACCCCTCTCCCCCCAATAATTCTTATTTCTAATGAAAATGTTCTTTTTTTACTTGTTACAGTATAAACCCTAGTAACTACAAGCTATATATTTTACTGTATGTTAATCTGCATGGAATATTATTTTAGCAAAGAAGCTTAAAGGAGTTTAAAAGGAAATCTGTAAGTTGACAATTTTTTAGGTCTTAATGCCCTTTTCTTTTTTTAGGCTCACCTCCACCTCCAGCAAAAGTTTCTTCTGAACCCCCACAAGTCACTCCAAACTCAATACCTGCTGTACCACCATTGCCTAGCTCTGATGCTTTTGCTGCTGTGGCTCAACTCTTTCAGACAACTCAAGGCCAACAGGTAAGGCACCTATGCGCAGATTGATTTGTTTGTGGGCTTGGTATTGTCATCAGTTCTTGTGTTCCATTCCCGATTCATGAGCATATTGAAGGAAGAAAATGTGTCTACTTTTTAACTAGAAAAGCCACCACTTAGGGAGGTGACCACATAGGGATAGTAAAGAAAATTCAGAAGTGAAAAACAAGGGAACAATTTGAAGAAATCTTCAGAACTACCTAGGGGCCTGAGTTGTTGCTCAAAGATTTCTCAATTATTTGGACTAGAGAGAATTTTTTTCCGTATTTTTAGAAAACTAACTTTGTCTTATTCACAATTCACTGTTTTCTCTTCTTTTTGACCATCATTTTATGTCATTGGTTTGTCAGTATACATTTTTAACCTTAAATGGTGTACACTATACCTGATATATTCATTCACAAACTTAACCATTAGTGAAAGGGGGGAGGGTCCCCTAATTTAATGCCTGTTAATCACTTTTAAGATTTTCTTGAAGATTTTTTGAATCACCTTAAGATTTTCTTTTAGTAAATTAACTTCTGATATTATGATTATACTTTGTTGTGTGACTTACTGGTTTTCTCATTCTTTAAGCTTCAGCAGATCCTTCAGACTTTTCAGCAGCCTCCAAAACCACAGTCTCCCGCCCTTGACAACGCCATGATGGCTCAGGTTCAGGCTATCACTGCTCAGTTAAAGACTGTTCCTGCCCAACCACCTGAACAGAAAGCTGCTTTCCCCCCACCTGAACAAAAAACTGCATTCGACAAGGTACGCTTCTCACATCACCACCCATTGCATATCACTCAGCTTGGACGGTGGGAGTTTTTTCTTTTGTAATTTCTCTGTAGTATGTTCGTTTCATTCGTGGTTGGAGGGGCTTTATCCCCACTCAGACTGAAAACAGATTATTTTTTGGGGTTGTAAATGCTCATTTCAAAAATTTTCAGGGAATGAAGGAAAATGAACAGAAGAAAATTTTTCAGTAACCTTCAGATTTAGAAATAACATTTTTCCAAACATCTTTTCAGAATTAATTTCCTATGAATATATGCTTTTCTTTAACTGTCTTTTTTTATTTCTGCTACTGTTGATGGGATTAGGTGTATTTTTTTTGTGGTACTGGGGATTGAACCCAGGGGCATTCTGCCTCTGAGCTATACCCCCAGCCCCAGTTTTTATTCTTTATTTTGAAACGGGGTCTCACTAAGTTGAGGAGGGCCTCACTAAGTAGCTGGGGCTGGCCGTGAACCCGAATGCTCCTGTCTCAGCCTCCCAAGTACTGGGATTACAAGCGTGCGCCAACACACCCAGTTTAGATGTACATTTTTAGTAAATGTAGTATTTTGTTACATGGACATGTCACAGTTTAGCTATTCCTCTACTGATAAATATTGAAGTTACTTTCAGTTTCTTGCTATGTAAAAAAAAAAAAAAAAAAATCTTAGTTATTGTGAGTACCTTAGCATATGCCTGTAATCCCAGTACTTGGGGGGCTGAGACAGGAGGATCACAAGTTTGAGGCCAATGAGCAGTAACTTAGAATCCTGTTTCAAAATAAAATAGGGCTAGGTCTGTAGCTCAGAGTTAGAATGCTCCTGGGTTCAAGATCCAGTAACACACATACACATAGACACACACATACTCTCTCTGTCTCTCTGTCTCTCCTTTGTTACCAAAGGTTGTTTGGGTTGCTTCGGTGTTGATCATCATCTCTGTTAGGACTTATGGTTCCTTAGCCACATCTAAAAAGCTGCCATTAAGGGTGTGGGTGTGCTAAACATACATAGCTTAGAGCTCTCTGTGAAATTTTAATCCAGAGAGTTCTACTCGTCTATGTTTTAATTGCATTTGTAGCTATATAATATTTAATTTCATTTTTCAATTTCACTGCAAAAAGAACAAGTTTGAAAATCAGAACTAAATGATATCTTTGTTTTAACGTCTCTAGAATTTCTGATTCTTTCCAACATTTTCATTATAAAAGAATTTAGTCAGGCACAGTGGCATGGGTGCACCTGTAATCCCAGTATTTGGAAGGCTGAGACAAGAGGGTTGAGGACAGCCTCAGGAATTTAGCAAGACCCTGTTTCAAAGTAAAAATAAAAAGGCCTGGAGGTGTAGCTTGGAGATAGGATGTCCCTGAGTTCAATCCCCAGTACTGACACAAAATAAAAGAACTTTATTGCTAGTAGTTTAAATTAAGAATACATGTGGTAAATACTGGTTTTCATTATATCCTCATGATTTATGAGTGACTACTGATTAAAAGGTTAGATATATTTTTTGAGTAAAAGAACATAACACAATTGTGGGGAAAAACAACAAATACTATGGAAAAAGAGAAGCAGTTCCACAGTACTTTTTTTTTTGCGGTGCTGGGGATTGAACTCAGGAGCATTCTACCTCCGAGCTACACCCCTAGCCCTATTTTTTTATTCTTTATTTTGAAACCGAGTCTCACTAAGTTGCAGAGTGCCTCACTAGGTAGCTAAGGCTGGCCACGAACCCGGATCCTCCGGTCTCAGCCTTCTGAATGCTGGGATTACAAGCGTGCGCCACCATGCCTGGCTAGTTCCACAGTACTTTTAAGAAAATTTGTTTGTGTTGTATATCCTTTTATACCTATTGCCATGCACAGGTGAACCTTAATTCTTACATAGGTGGTTTTGTTTTTAGTCTCTGATTTTGAAAACTATCCACACCTGCATTTAAAAAGTGTTCTGTATATTATCCTAGTAGTTTTATAATGTCTCTTTAGTTGCTCCGGAATCTTATTTTAGAATATAGTTCAAGATAGTTAAATCTTTATATTTTTTAAAATAACCAGTTCTTTTTTTTTTTTTTTTTTTTTGCGGTACTGAGGATCTACCTCCGAGCTACACCCCCAGCCCTATTTTTTTATTCTTTATTTTGAAACCGAGTCTCACTAAGTTGCGGAGTGCCTCACTAGAAAATAACTAGTTCTGCCTCAGTACTTTTTCATGCACTAAAATTCCCATGGTTCTTATGTCAATCTCTGGACACTGTTCTATCTTACTCATGTATTTATTTCTGTATCATAACAGCTGCAATAAGTTGCATTTTATATGTATGTGTGCTATCCCAGTGTTAAGGATTTAACTCAGGGCCTTGTATGTGCAGATAGGCCTCTTGTCACTGAGCTACACCCCCAGCACATCTCTACTATATTTCCAGATGTTCCACCTAGTTATTCTTTGTCAAACTTTCTTTTGCTCTTCATGGTCAGATGTATTAGGGTTCTCCAGGAAAACAGAACTAATTATGTTATCAACAGGCAAATGGATAGATAAAAGGAAAAAAAAATTTAAGGAATTGGCTCATGTATTTGTGAGGGCCAGCCCGTTTGAAATTTGTCAGACAAATGAGCAGGCTGGCAGTCCTAAGTATGAATTCCACAGAGCAGCAGGCTGGAAAATCAGGGTTTCTATGTTGCAGATTCAGAATTCCTCCTGGAAAGCTGAGTTTTTGTTCTCAAGACTTTTGTTTAGTTGAGGCCCGTTCATTAAAGAGGATAATCTGCTTTACTCAAAATCTACTGATTTAAGTGATAATCTTATGTAAAAAAATAACTTCACTACAATATCTGGGTTAGAGTTTAACCTAACAGCTGTTCCACTAAAACTTAGCCAAGTTGACTGATAAAATTAACCATTATAGCATACTTTTCCAGGTGACCTTTAGCATTCCTTTGAATTTGTAGGTTAATTTGAGAAGTACTGAGAGTTTCTCCTACAGAATCTATATTTACTAGAATTTTTTAGAAATTTTCTTTGTGTAGGTCTTATGCACCTTTCTCTTTAGTTTATTCGTAATGCTTAATATTTTCTTTTTTTTTTGCGGTACTAGGGATTGAACTCACGGGCATTCTACCTCCGAGCTACACCCTCAGCCCTATTTTTTATTCTTTATTTTGAAACCGAGTCTCACTAAGTTGCGGGAGTGCCTCACTAGGTAGCTGAGGCTGGCCGCGAACCCGGATCCTCCGGTCTCAGCCTCCCGAATGCTGGGATTACAAGCGTGCGCCACCACGCCCGGCATGTTTAATATTTTCTAACAGTTTTTATTTGGTTAGTAATGCTGTAGAAAGCTGGGCGTGGTGGTGCACGCTTGTAATCCTAGTACTTGGGAGGCTGAGATCGGAGGATCCAGGTTCACTGCCAGCCTCAGCTACTTAGTGAGGCTCTCTGCAACTTAGTGAGACCCTGTTTCAAAATAAAGAATAAAAAATAGGATTGGGGGTATAGCTTGGAGGTAGAATGCCCCTGGGATCAGTCCCCAGTACCGAAAAAAATAATAATAATGCTGTAGAGAAAAACTGCTGATTTTTATTTTATCTTGTAAAAATGGTCACATTATTAAATGCTTGTTTTCTATTTTGTTTCTCACATTTCCAGTTATTAATATCTCTTCAATATCTGTTACTGTTTTGTTTTTTGTTTTTGTTTTTTCTTATTGTACTGGTGGCTAGGAATTCCAGCCCTGTTAATGGGTATCTTTATCTTGTTAATTTGAATCATGATTCCTCTAGTGTTTTGTTTTTTTTTTACCTTCAGTGGGTTGGCAAGTATTTGTTAGTTACATCAAGTTTACTAAAAGGAATTCTATGCTTTTTCATTAAAAAGGTCTAAGTTAGGCTAGTGACTGATAATTTGTCTATTTCATCTTAATTGAGCTTTAGTTTCCTTAAAAGCACTGAAAATTTATTTTGTTGATTGATGTTTGTTTTTTAATTGCTTCAGTTTTTGTTTATTTGATTTTGGGGTTTTTTTTCGGTATTTGTTTTTGGTTTTTGGTTTTTTGGCGGTACTGGGTATAGAACCCAGGGGCATTCTACCTCCAAGTTCTACGTCCAGCCCTATTTTTTATTCTTTATTTGAAACAGGGTCTCACTAAGTTTCAGAGGGCCTCATCAAGTAGCTGAGGCTGGCCTCGAATCCGTGATCCTCCTTTCTCGGCCTCCCAAGCACTGGGATTACAAGCATGTGCCACTACACCTGGCTTGCTTCAAGTTTTCTTCCAAAGCAATAGGTACAGATATTAAAACTAAAGATCAAGCCAGGCATAGTGGTACGCACCTGGGAGGCTGAGACAAGAGGGTCCCAAGTTTGAGCATGACCTCAGCAGCTTAGTGTGACTATCACCAACCTAGTGAGACCCTGTTAAAACGGTTTATTTTTGGCTTCTCTCACTTGCTAACTATCCTGATGCTTAGGTATTTAAATGTTCAGTATCCACTACTCTAATATATTGACGGCAGCAGCTATATTTTATTGCTGCTATGAAAGTTCAATAAGTTAATATGTGTAAAACAGCAAGGTGCCTGGACTATAGTTTATGTTTAGAAAATAGTAAATAATAAGAACTTCCAATTACCTGCCCTAGAATCAAAGAAAGAAACCCAAGTTAGCTCGGATTATCCCAAAACAGTCTTTGCACTTGGTTTAGTCCTATATACTGTGTTGACTAGGGAGGGGCGGGCCTTCCATCCTTATTTAGAAATCTGTTGTTCAGTAAAATAGAACCAGCCTCTTATGCCCACCATAGCCACACCTACTGCCGCTAGCAGTGCCCCTACTGCTGCTGCTGCAGAATCTTTAGGCAGAGCTATCACAGAACATGTGACTTTAGAAATTGGAGGTTTAATTGATGAGCAAAGTGGACACAGCTAGGGAAAAGGTTTGCTTATTGGAGGCCAGAGATTGGAGGCTTTGAGGTAAGACAGACCAGTGTCCTATTTACTGACTGTACAGTCTTGGTTTTATTTCTTTTTTTTTTTTTTTTTTTTTTTTTTTTCTTTTTCGGTACTGGGGATTGAAGTCAGGGGCATTCTACCTCCGAGCTACACTCCCAGCCCTATTTTTTTTCTTTATTTTGAAACCGAGTCTCACTAAGTTGCAGAGTGCTTCACTAGGTAGCTGAGGCTGGCCGCGAACCCAGATCCTCCGGTCTCAGCCTCCCGAATGCTGGGATTACAAGCGTGCGCCACCACGCCCCGCTTGGTTTTATTTCTTAATCACCTTAGCCATAGTTTTCTTGTCTATAAAAAGAAGAAACTGGATCAACATTGGAGAGTTCTTGGAATGATGAAATACTTTGTAATCCTTGGGTGTACATTAGTAGATGTTCAGTTTGTTACTTTCCTTTCTGAACGGTTATTTAAAATTGCTTTTCTTCTAAATACGTGACCTCATGATGTATACTTTTTTTTTTTTTAATGCAAGTTTCTGGTAATCTGAAATAAGCTATGAAGTGCTAAGAAGCTAGTGAGCATATACTGAGACTTCTTTGTCCCTCTATCTTAGGCCATTCTCTTTTTCTTATTAACACGTTCTTTAGCAAACAATATAAGGACTAAAATTTTGTGTGCACTTTCACATGCATAAAATTCCACAACTTTTTAGTCTAAATGAGTATTTTAGAAAATTAAGTATACTGCTAAGTTAATTATGAAATAAGGAGCTGGAAAATGATCAAAAGGAAAGTACTCTGCTTACAACTGGAAAGGGAAAGCAAAATAAAAATTCTGTCTTTTCCAAAATGTCACTTGTATAAAGTTGTTTGTGTCTTTGAACCAAGAACCTCTGGAACATATGGGAAAATATAATTGCACTGGCATTGGAGTGGGGTTATTGATGATGGCGAACCTCTGTTGTTTCTATAGTTTCTTGTTTAGTGAATCACAGTCTGAATTGTAAAATGGAATGTTGGTGTGCCTATTCTAGAAGCTGCTTGATAGATTTGATTATGATGATGAGCCAGAAGCTGTGGAAGAATCAAAGAGAGAGGATGTTGCTGCCATTACCACTGCAGCACCTGCTGCTGCTGCACCTCCTGTGTCTGTCGTGGCCACACCCACCGCTGCTGGCACTGTCGCTGCTGCTGCCACAGCGCCTGCTGCTGCCTCGCCTCCTCCACAGACACCATTGTGAGTTTCCTCTGCTCTGTAGCTCCTTGACAGATAGAACATTGATAGTTAGATATGAAGCATGATCTTAAGTACTGTTTAGCAAAAAATTGTTTTGTAAAATTGTGATTATTGTATTATGAGTTTTCTCCTGAACAGAGAGGGTATCCTATCCAATTTAGAATTTAAAAATAGCTTTTGTGTTGGAAATAATAATAATGAGTATGTAGATTAATATATGGATAAATACATAATTAGTAAAAACGTTGATTAGCATTGACACCTGAACATTCTTTGTTTCTCTAATATAAGTGTGGCTGAAAAATGTAAGTGCTTTTAAAGGAATGAAAAGATTACTTACCTATTTCAGCGGATTTCCTGGAGATAGCATGCAGCAGCCAACATACACACAGCATCAAAATATGGATCAGTTTCAACCTCGAATGTTGGGAATGCAACAAGATCCAATGCACCATCAGGTACAGCTATTTTTCTTGCAGCTGAGATTTAATAACTCGGGATCTGTTCTTAGAGAATATGGTACGAGCTTCACAGACCACTGTTACTTAGTTGTGGGATTAAGTAATTCTGCAACTCTGATGAAAGCTATTGAGTGCAAAACTGTCTTGAGTTGCTTTTTTAAATTTTAATTAAAACAGCATTGCTAGGTATAGCATGCTTGTGTTTTGATAATAGATATTTTAGGTAAATTGTTTAGACATTGCTTTTCTATTTAAAGAAACTCACTCTTACTTTCATAGCTCTTTCCCTTGCAGGAACCCTTTTTTTCTCTGTGTTGTATGATTATGTTTAGAGCCCTCAGCTCTCAGTGTTCAGAAATGTAGTTTGAAATCTGCAATTAAAGGACCATACATAGTACACTGGAGATTTGCAGCAAGTTAGTAGAGATGTGTTCATTGAATTTGTTCCAGCAAATCCTCTAATTTAGAGTTTCTTAAACTTGGCTGTGCATCCGAATTGTGGGAAGAGAGAAGAGCACTTTAAAATTACAGAGCCTGGAACCAGGCATGGTTGCACATGTTTATAATCCCAGTACTAGGGAGACTGAAACAGTAGAATCTGGGTTTAAGGCCAGCCTCAGCCACTTAGTGAGACCCTGTTTCAAAATAAAGAATGAAAAATAGGACTAGGGGTGTAGCTGGGAGGTAGAATATCCCTGGGTTCAATCCCCAGTGCCGCAAAAATACAGAACCTGGCCCTCCAGTGCTATCTACAGTTGTTCTATCTAGAGAAGCTGGTTTTTTGTTTTTTAATTCTGCAGTTATGTTGTTGTACAGCCAGCCTTGAGAAATACTGCTTTTTTTCTCTAGGACATTTATTATTTTGAAATAGGGTCTCACTAGGTGGCTGGGTCTCGCTAAATACTGAGACTGTCCTCGAATCTGTGATTCTCTTGTCTCAGCCTCCCAAGTATACTAGGATTACAGGTGTTCATCGACATACCCAGCTCCAAGACATCTCTTTACATTATATTCGTTTTCTTTTCTATATTGTTTTCAGTTAGTTTATTCGTGTGTGTGTGTGTGTGTTACTGGAGATTGAACCCAGGGGTATAAAGTACCTTTGACTTTTAAGTTTAGCCTGTCATGATGCATCCTTATTATGTAAATAAACTATGTATGTCTTTAAATATATAAAGCCAAATAAGTATTTTAACATTTTGAAATATGTTATAGAATTCTTAATCTTGATACGGTACTTAAATATGTGGCTATAGAGAAAGATCGTACTGTAGAAATTATGTTAAACAATATTGAATGTCATTATAGTCTTTCCTTGATCACAGTCTATTGAATATATTTTAATTTTACATAAAGTAAGGGCTTTCCGGATTATTTTTGGTAGCTGCTGTTTTGATACGCTTTTTTTTTTTTTTTTGTCCAAAATGAAAGGTTCCACTTCCTCCTAATGGACAGATGCCAGGATTTGCACTTCTTCCCACACCTCCATTTCCTCCCATGGCTCAACCTGTTATTCCTCCAACTCCACCAGTGCAGCAGACTTTCCAGCCTCCTTTTCAGTCACAAAATGAACCACTTACACAGAAGCAACATCAGCAGGTAAAACTGTATTCTTAGATTGCTAATTATCTTTTTCAGTGTTGTTGTTCCCTTGATTTCCATGCAGATTCCTGCTTATTTGCTTGCAGTATTCTTTGGGGTTGGGGGGATACTGAGGATTGAACCCAGGTGCATCCACCTCCTTGCTACACCCCTAGCCCTTTTGAGTTTTTATTTTTAAATGGGGTCTTATTAAGTTGCTGGGGCTGGCATTGGACCTGAGATCCTCCTGTCTCTGCCTGCCAAGTACTAGCATTACACGCATATTGTTTAAATGTGAAGGAAAACCTCGGGCATGTGTTGACCCCTCTGCGTCACGTTCTCACCTGAGAAACAGGACAATAACACTGCCAGCCTTCAGGGTCCTGGGAGGCTAGAGACAAGAGTAGGAAACCTACCCAGTGCCTGGCTTACCACCTGAGATGATGGTTATCACAGGGGTATGCAGCTTACAAACAGAGAAGCGTCTCCGCCAATCTCGTAAGCTATATGCAATACAGCCAGACATGGTGGCGCACGCATGTATTCCCAGCACTTTTGAGACTGAGACAAAAGAACCACAAATTCAAGGACAGCTTCAATTTAGCAAGGCCCTGTTTCAAAAACAAAAAAAGGAGGGAGCGGGGGGTGTAGCTCAGAGGAAGAATGCCCTCGGGTTCAATTCAGTACTGATACACATACACACACACACACACACACACACACACACACACACACACACACACACACACAGTTTTAAGGGATTGCCAGTCATTATTAAACTCTAGTAATTCTTTTCCAAAAGAATTCTAACCAAAAGATGATCTTTGGGGGCAAGAGATTTTTTTGTTTAGTATTTGTTAGATTTTGGCCTCTTCATAATTTCCACGTTTCTCATTTTATGATGATTTCTGTTTTCAAGGAAATGGAAGTAGAACAACCTTGTATTCCAGAGGTTAAGCGGCATATATCTGACAGAAAGTCAAGATCTAGGTCAGCATCCAGGTAATTTATTTAAAAAAAAAAAAAAAAAAAAAAAGGTTTTTCCAACCCTATATGTCTTAAGAGACATAAATTGGACTATTTTCATATATAAAAAGTGTTAATAAGTCTATATGGGGAAGAAGGGGTAAGAGAAATGCTGGTTTTACAAAGAACAATCTAAGGTCTGGCCTCTTGCCCGTGTGTGTTCCCTTTGAGCTGGTCTGGTGCCTGTGTATATAGGTATACATGGTATTGGAGAAATTATAGATTCTAAGTTCCCTTGCAACTTTATCAACCAACAAAACTAGAAAGATTGTAGAAATGCCATGATCAGATTACATTTTAATTGCTTCAGAAAAGAAGACTTTCCTGAGAAAATAGGTAATAGTGGTATCAGTGTATCTCCACTATGAAAATTAGCTTCTTACACTGCAAATATATAATTTAGTATAGTACCAGGGATGCTCAACATGAGAGCTACCTTTATGAGCTGGCAACTTATTTCATTTAAGTGCATGCTTTCTAATTTCAAACATATTAAAAATCTTTTAAGAATGAGTTCTCTACTATCACATTCTTAAATATCCAAATATTAAATTACCTAATTGGGTTTGTTTGTTTGTTTTTAACTTAATCTGCGCATGTATTTTCTATTTTTTTATCCCATGTGCTATCCGTTCTCCCTCCTAATGAAACTACTAGGTCACCTAAAAGGAGACGATCTAGGTCTGGTTCTAGATCTCGAAGGTCTCGTCACCGGCGCTCCCGATCTCGCTCCAGGGATAGGCGCCGCCATTCTCCTCGGTCTCGATCCCAAGAAAGACGGGATCGAGAAAAAGAGCGGGAACGTAGACAGAAAGGTCTCCCTCAAATCAAACCAGAAACTGCAAGTGGTAAGTAAGCTATTAGCAAAGCCATAAGTGAAATGTTATCACTGTTTTGTTCTAAATACTGCTTTTTTGTCTTATTTATTTGAAGTTATTTACCATAGTCTTTAGTTCTCTATACAATGGAAAGGAGTGCTGTTTTTTTCTAGAATAATTAGTACCTTCCTTTAAAAATATTTAACCATTTTCAGCATTTATCAGCTTTCATTATCTCCTAAATCTCATCAGCTATCTTTAGACTATATTTAGTAAGGTATGCTAGATGTATTCTGGATGTAAATCAGTTAACTATTAAGAGTTCAATTCATAGTAATGACTAGGGTGTATGTTAATTTTCTGACTATATAAAGCTTATTACCTATGACACAGTATAAAAAACTAAACATTCAGAAAGGGATGGCTACATATAGTGAACAAAGCGCTGGACTTTAGTAATCAAGAGTCTTGGCCTTACATCCTAGTAGTGCTGTTCACTGCAGGGCAATCATAGCCAAGTTGCTGCTGCTTTGACCTCAGTTTTCATAGATATCTTTATGTCTGGCCACAAAAAGACCTGTGTTTTCCAACTCTCACGTGTACCTTTAACTCTCCTGGTTCCATTTCTGGAAGCACTAACACAATTTCCTAAAATTTTAAAAGTTGATACAGGATTTTTCATTTAATTTTTTGATATTGTAATGTAACTCGTACTTATTTTGTGTAATGACTTTTTTTTTTTTTGACTGTTTTATTTTATTTTTTATTTTTTTAGCATGGATTTTTATACATTTCTTGGGTACAACAGGGTTAATTACACATTTTTGTTGGGTACAAGCTAGTACAGGTAAAGACATCCATGCACATATTTCTCATTAACCCTTTCCCAATTCCCACCCACCCTCCCCCTATCTCCTGGTCAGTTTAGTGATTGACTTTGATGTGATCTTGTAAGTACATC
>PVLC010008524.1:47573-58176 GCA_004027655.1 Graphiurus murinus | reverse complement strand
TTTTTTTTTTTTTTTTTTTTTTTTTTTAATTTTCAACTTCCCTTCCCATCTGGGCTTGAGAAAGCTGTGGCAAAAGGAGCAGAGGACTCACAGTGGGGACTCACCAGGTGCAGTCTCCGGTCAGAGCCGGAAGGGTTTCTGGAATTAAGTCGAGCGCTACCTTCTAGGAAGAAATGCTTCAGATGGCGCCTGCGTTTTCAAGTGAACTATAAGATGTCTTCGATTCCCTGAAGTTTCTGAAATCCCGATATGCAGCAGTGGTAGTAGTGGGGCGGGCAGCGCAGTCTGGGATTCCCTGGACAACCGTTTGGAATCCTCCCTCCCCACGACGTGCAGTGGCTATCTTGTGCGTTCTGTCGTTGTCTGAGAGTACATGTGCGGTACACAAGGCTGGGTGGGGGCCGGGCTCATTTGTAGGGAAGGGGTGAGGGGGTGCAGTGGACATTTTCTTTAAGGTGGCCCCGAGGATACAGAATGGCAGGGGTCACCTGGTCAGGTGAGGAGTGTGTGCAGGGGGGAGACAGAAAAGGAAGACACCATCTTGCTCGCCCGCCCCCCGCCTGCACATGGGTGTCTTCCTTTTTTATTTTGAAACAGGGTCCTGTTAATTTGCTGAGGCTGCCTTGAAACTCCATTCCTCCTTTCTCAGCCTCCCAAGTACTGGAATTACAGGTATATACCACCATGCCCAGCTAGAATGACTGTTTTCTAAAGGGCATTGGCTTTTATTTTGATGCACCTTTAAATTCCAACAAGTACTTCCATAATGTCATATGTCTATGTGCAATAGTCCCGTTTTTCATTCTCTATCTGACTTATTGTATATTAAGGACAGTAGACACTTTTTTATGAGTTGTCATGCTACCAAGCACTGGGGTTATTTTTTTTAAAAAACAGTTAATTTTCTGATTTTTTTATAGTCCCTAGTATCACATCTGTTAAGAATCCTCATCTCTGAAAACACAAAAAATATTACAAGAAAGCAGGTTACAAAATAGTACATATAAGCTAATGGGGTTCTTGATGTTCAACTTTTCGAGCACTGAAAAGAAAGAACTGCCATCCTTAAATCAAACTTTTTTTTTAGTCAAGTTCATAAGACGGTGACAATGAGGCAGTAGGATCACAACAGCTCCATACAGACTTATAAAGTAAGCCCTAGAAGAAGGGAAGCTATCTGCTCATACAATGAGGACCTCCTTTGCATTTTTCCAGTATTATGTTTCATGGAAAATAATTTCCATTTTATTATAGAACTCTTATGGGTGCTGTCTTTCATATAGAGTGTTTCTCTGACATTACACAGAACATTTGGTGATTTTTTTAATCTCAAGATTATTTTATAGCCATCAGGAGCAAAATTAATTAAAATGAATGTCCAGCAGCAAGGCAGTGATTATTTTTCAACATGCATATAAGGTAATAACATGCCTGGCCTAAAATCCCAGCAGTCACTACTGTATAGCATTCATGAGCCTTTACCATTGGCTCTGAGCTATGTAAGTGTAAGATGCATACACTTCTGAAATCATATATGAGTGTGTCGCATAATGAGACAAAGATATAGACTGAATCATGTTTTTTTCTGGAATTCAAATATAGTTTTCTAATGTTTAGAAACACATTCAAATATAGACTTTATTTGAGTAGGTCTATTAATAGAAGCTAGCAATACACTAAGGTATAAAATTTACATCTTTGAAATTGCATATAACTTAACCATGTGCCATTACTTTTTCTTAATTTCACAAAGAGGTAAAACAATATTTTATTTTTAGTTGCTTATGGAATGAGTGGCTCCTACATAGGTTTTTTTTTAAAGAATTATATCATTTAAGTAGACCCTTGAATCTTTGCTGGATTAACCCACTGCTGGGTCTTTGGTGGATTAACCAACTGTTTAGATATTTGCTGGACTAATTAACTTCTGCTAGTCATATATGTCACCACCATAGTTAAATCACTACTATCTCATAATTCAGTTTCTGATATTAACATTAGATAATCAATGTAATATATTATCACACTCAGAATTTTTGTTAAGTCTAAATATCTAATCAAAGGTCATTAAACTAGTGAATTCAAAAATTTTATGGCAATCTACTAAATGTAAATTGAGATACTTCCTACATGAAGGCTCTTTTTCTTTGGATTAAGAAAAAAAAAACATTTGCAAGACCAATCATTGATTACACATTTCCTTTACATAGTGTATGCACATATATGTATATATAATACATATATATACATACACTCTCTATTCTATATATACATGTTATATAAACATATATATTTCTCACTAATAAAATCAAATCAGAGATTATTGATGCAGTACACAGTACTACTTCATTCAAGCTTCAAAGATATACTACTAGCACAATATGTTATCTGTTGTTTTAACAGGCTACAGAAATTACTGTACAGTGGATTTTTTGGTATCAGTACTCTACCTTCTAACATATTCCTAATTAAAGCAGTGATTTATTTTGGTTCATGAGGTATCTGATTCTGTTTCAAATTAATTCCTGTGGGCTCAGGCAAATCTCTTGGTTCTCATTTAATATACCCAAAGAATACCAGCCCACTGATAAATTTGCATGCATTCTGTTTTAAAATAATAGGTAAGGATGGTGTTTGTCAGATATATTTTATAATATACATATATATATATATATTTCAATAATACATTCAAATGAAGAAGATGCAAATGATTCACATAACATCTGTTCAACACTAATTTTTTTAAAACTTTTACTTTAATCCTATCAACTGATGTATCCCAATCTTACCTCAATCTAATTATAGCCCTCATTAGTGTTCATCCAAGATTTTGGAGTCATAGTGCATGGAGCTTCCATCTCAACAAACCCTAGACTATCTTCACTTCCATTTTACCCTCACATGAGTGGAAGGCCTTGGGTTTTTGGCCCTGGAGCAGTCCAGGATATCTGAGACACTTTTACAACTCTCATTTTCATTAATTTTTCACACCATGGATTCCAGAACTTTGTGATCAGTTTTTTCATTGTCCTCTTTGCTTTCTGGCTTTTTAAATGTCTCCAAACTTATAACTTTATAAGTTTATAATTGTTAATTATAAATTATAAACTTACAAACTTTATAATTGTTAATTATAAAATAATTAACAATGACCCTAGGACAACATAAGCTATTCTGGATCTAATACCCAGAGAATACAAAGGAAAGGAGGGTGAAAGCTACTTAATTTTTCTTTCTTCTCCTATCTTTTTATTACGTATTTTCAAGTGTGAAACATGAGATGATGTTTTCCTTTGTACAAGAATTTTGAAATGATTTTCAATAACATATTCATTAACTACCATTGTTATCTTTTTCTGTGTTTGGTGAGAACACTTTCTTGATATTTGATTTTCTTTTTAAATTCACATGTAGACCACTTCAGGTTTTTTCATCTCTTAATTGAACTTGACACTGTTCTATCTTACTCCCTTTACACCCATATGGAAAGAATTACCTTACTCTTTTTTGTTGTTGTTGTTCATTTCCTCATTTTGTACTGATATCTCAAGTCATTGCTAATTCCTCCACTAAAATTGTTCTTTCCATTCTTAATTCTTCCTGTTACAAAACCTGGTGAACATTTTTTTTTTTTACTTTTTCTAACAAAAGCTCACTTTTGATTGCTCTTCAAATTCCTTCACAATTATTTTTTCTTTTGACGCTCACCTGTTTTCCCTTTTATTTTCTACACTCCTTCTTTCTGCATTCTTAACCAAATTATCTCAATTCATAATTTTTTGGGGGGGACAAAAGACAGAAGTTTATTTTAAGGAAAAGGCACAAGTATACAGGGGAAAGGACTACAGGTCACCTCAGAAGTCTTTGGGATCACAGCTGGGAGGAGGGAAAAAGAAGGAGAGAGGGGAGAGAGAGAGAGAGGGAGAGAGGGAGAGGGAGAGAGAAAGAGAGAGAGAGCTCAATTCATAATTGATTTTAGTCTTGTTTTAGTCTCACTTTATTGAGTCTCCACGGAAGACTTCATCTGCATCCATTTTTTTTCTTATCATATAAAGAATCATGGGACTTAATCCATATTGAAGTCTAAGACTAACTTCACTGTGCATATACATTTAAGCCACTCAAACCATATTCACAACTGACCGAACTTATCCCAAAACACCAATCTCAAAGATTCATCATCCCAATTAAAATGTACAACATTTACCTAGTATCCAATGTCAGACACTCAGAGAAAGTGCTAGTCATGATCACCTTCTTTATCTCTCAGTCTAGTCAATCATGACATTCTTTTTTTTTTTTTGTGGTACTGGGGATTGAACTCAGGGGCATTCTACCTCCGAGCTATACCCCCAGCCCTATTTTTTACTCTTTATTTCGAAACCGGGTCTCACTAAGTTGCGGAGTGCCTCACTAGGTAGCTGAGGCTGGCCGTGAACCCAGATCCTCCAGTCTCAGCCTCCCGAATGCTGGGATTACAAGCGTGCGCCACCACGCCCGGCCAATCATGACATTCTATTGATTTTACTTCTCACATAAATCAGTCCACTTCAGGCAATTTTCAGTGTCATTATTATTGAAGTTCTTATAATCTCTTGAATGATTCATCTTCTTTTTTTTTTTTTTTTTTTGCGGTACTGGGGATTGAACTCAGAGGCATTCTACCTTCGAGCTATACCCCCAGCCCTATTTTTATCCTTTATTTTGAAACCGGATCTTGCTAAGTTGCAGAGTGCCTCACTAGGTAGCTGAGGCTGGCCTCGAACCCGTATCCTCCGGTCTCAGCCTCCCAAATGCTGGGATTACAAGCGTGCGCCACCACACCCGGCTGATTCATCTTCTTGTTTCTGTTTTTGTCCACCTTTCTCTATTTTGTAAGTGAATTTCTTTCAAGTCTTATTTTTTAATTACCCTGATTAAAAACTATCACCTGATTCTGAGGAGCTTCATGATTTCTCTTTAGTGTAACATCCAGGATCCTTTATGGTCTGGCTCATATTTACCCTTTCAGTATCAATTATTGCAATTGTTTTCTGGTATCCTAAGATCATTATGAAGGAATGTATCATATAGGTACATAGGTTTCCTGAATTTTTAAATCACTTAAGATTCCTCATAAAGAGTACATCATCTTTCCAATATGTAATTCCTTTGTATACATTCAATCACTCTGATTTATATGTACCTTTCAACCAGCAATTACTGTAACTGCCTATTTTATCATTTGTAAGAATGAAAATGTATTTTGTTTATCTTTAAAATTCAACTTCATATAAATCTAGAGCAAAATTGGTTGCCTACTCACCAATGTTAGCAAAACTTAGATAATAACCTCTGAACTTCCATGTGAATGCAAAAGCTAGTGAATGTCAGATTTTAGTTTCCTAGAGTTGGTCTTAATAATATTTCCTGTGCAGTTGTCAACAATGTGACCATTCAACTCCTTGCATCAAAAAGTAGAATCTGTGCTCTTTTACTATGTGATCTCTAGTTAAGCAATCTCTACCTTGTTCCATGGAATGCACAGACATAGATCCTTAAACTCCATGTAAGGCTTGAAAGATGAGCCACATTGAGAGATCATATATAAGTGTTGTGATTTGTAGACTTAGTCTCCTAATCTTCCCTGCCAGAAAAGTGGATGAAAGACCTGTTGGATGGTTCTGGTTCCTATCTATCAAGACGCTGCCAGTATTTGGTTGGTTTTTTTCCAGCTAGAACATTGAACTTTGTAGATCAGAGGTAAGAAGTTTTGATTTTAACTTTTCTGAATTCCTAACAACAGAAAATATGAAAATAATAAAATGGTTATTTTGTATACCACAAAGAGTGATATGTTGCACAAGAACAGAAACTGGAACAAAAGATATTAACAGAAAAAAAAGTAGGTCAAAATTTAAACAAAAATAAAGTTAGTAGCTTATTCCTTGAGACCCAAAGGGTGGGTCAAAGAAAATATAATATAAATTTATTTGCAACCTGGGAACTTACAGACTACTCTAGAATAAGGAAGTATTGCTTTAATTTTCTTTCATATGTTCTTGTTATTTTCCAGGTGTTTTAATTTTGTATAGGTTTTACCTTCAAAAGAAACGTGGAAAAAGTAATAGAAATATCATTTCCAAAATAATCCAATACATGTGTCTAGAGAATCTAAAATGGTCCGAGAACAGCTTATACTTTTGCTGACTATAGCCATGAAAGTCCACCCACTACACTGCAGAAGTAAGTTTTTAAGTGACAAATGAATCAAAAACAATACTCAGAGTTTTTTATTTTGTTCACAAGTAGCCAATGAGTTTTTTCTCCTTTTAGGTACTGCCAAAGCTTCCCTCTTTTTCAATATACCATCCTATAACAAGAGAAAGTCACCATGAATTTTTTTCTTAATTTTCTTCACACTTATATTTCCATAAACGTACTATGAATAAGAAACTCAATCAGTGCTTGGTATAATCTATCATTTTAGCTAAAGCAAGAAGTTATTTACCCAAGCAAAAATAAGTAATTACTAAATCATTTGAGTCTTTCAAGTATCTAACACAGAAAGGAAGAATATTAAATTTTTTTTTGTAGTTTCTAAAAAGATTTAATATTACCGCACTTAGGAATTCAGTTACATACCATTATATAATAAACATAATATTTAAAATCATAGAAGTACTAAATAGAAAAAATTCTGTATAGAGTATTACATTGAAAATATAGATTATACATTATATCTTAAAGTGACTATGTTCAATAATTCTTCTAGTCTTTAAATGAAAATATGCCTTAAAATATGAGCTTTAAAATAATTTTATAAAATTATATGTTTTTTAAAACACAAATGAGGGAAAAAAGTTCACTCATTACTCTTTTGACTCAATATATTTTTTTTAATTTTTGTACTCACTTTTGATCATTGCCTATAAATATTCATTAATTATAAGTTCATAGATTCTAAGAAGTCAAAATATTTTACTATACTGAATTATTATTTTTATTTTTAAAGTACTTTTATTGGTGCATTGTAATTATATATCATACTGAGATTCAAATTGATACAAACATACATGCACAACAGCACTTGGTGTATTTAAGTTCCATCCTGTACATGTTAGTGAGATTGGTGTTTTTGTTGCATAATATTATTTATCTATTTATTTTTATAATTGCCATTTACCATTCTTTGAATGATATACTTTTCTGATACATTGACAAAAATTAAGAATTTTCACTTGGAATTTTAAGTCAATTATAAATAATGCTGTGTGAAGCATTTTTATAAATGTGCTTTTTGAATGTTCACTGATATATTTTCTTAGAGCAGCTTATAGATATGATATAACATGTGTCATATACTTTAGAAGTTTTCGTGATCTTGACCTATATTAACATATTGCTTTCTGGAATGGTTATTGAAGGCAATTAGTACATTACACATGTTCTAGGAATACTGAAACTTTGTGATCTAGGCTCATATTTTTAGGAAATACTGACAATTTTTAAATGTATGAAATTACTTCTTTTATTATTCAACACAAAATACTTTTTGCAATTTTTGTGTATTAAGACCATATTAAGGCCGGGTGTGGTGGCGCACGCTTGTAATCCCAGCATTCGGGAGGCTGAGACCGGAGGATCCGGGTTCGCGGCCAGCCTCAGCTACCTAGTGAGGAACTCCGCAACTTAGTGAGACTCGGTTTCAAAATAAAGAATAAAAAATAGGGCTGGAGGTGTAGCTTGGAGGTCGAATGCCCCTGAGTTCAATCCCCAGACCCGCAAAAAAAAAAAAAAAAAAAAGACCATATTAATTAAAAGTTAAAATTTTATTGGCTTTGTAAGGGATATCAAAAGTTCCATACATCAATTACACGGGTTAAAGGTTTGGCTGTAGAATCAATGAAAATCCCAGCACTTCCATATTGTAGCTACATGGCATTGGGAAAATAACTTGATCTCTTTATATTATAGGTCTGATCCATTACCTCAAAATGGAAACCAAGTTTTTTGCCATTCTTGTATGTCATGAAGATTGAATGAGATGAAATATCCAAAATCCTTAGAAAACCACAATATCTAATGAAATATACTCAATGAATGATGCACATTGTCAATACCATATTCTATGTTTTTTGCTTTTCTCTCAGTTTGGCTTATACACATCTTCAAGACAATGAATATACATATATATATATATATATATATATGGCTTGCATAGTGCTGTAATCTTGACACCTAGCACAGGACTTCCCACATAGTAAATGCCCTGTACCCTAGGACCCTTATCACCCTTATCAGTAGTTTTGCTTCACATAGTTTTGGTTACCCATGATTTATCAGGATGTGAAAATATTAAATAGGAAACCCCATAAATAAATAATTGATAAGGTTTATATTGTACACCATTCCAAGTAACATAATTAAATCTCATACCTTCTCAGTTCATCCTACCTGGGACATGAATCATTCCTCTGTCCGGCAAATCCATGGTATGTATGTTACTCATCCATCCATTAATAACTTAGTTGCTGTCTAGTTTATCAGATAGACTTCTGTGGTATTTCACTGCTTTTGTGAAAATAACCTTCATTTTACTTAATAGCCTCAAAGTATACATTTCTTTTTTTTTTTTTTTTCTGCGGTACTGGGAATTGAACTCAGAGGCATTCTACCTCCGAGCTAAACCCCCAGCCCTATTTTTTATTCTTTATTTTGAAACCGAGTCTCACTAGGTTGCGGAGTGCCTCACTAGGTAGCTGAGGCTAGCCGCGAACCTGGATCCTCCGTCTCAGCCTCCCGAATGCTGGGATTACAAGCATGCGCCACCATGCCTGGCTAGCCTCAAAGTATAAGAGTATTGATGGTGGCAACTCAAATATGCCAAAGAGAAGCCTTTATGTTCTTTTTTTAAGTGAAGAGATGAAAATTCTAGAATTAGTAAGGAAAAATTGAATGCTGTGATTACTAATATAAAAATAAGTCTTCTACCATTGAAAGTATTAAGATGGAAAAATAAATCTATGCTAATTTTGCTGTTGCATTTCAAACTGCAAATGTTACACTCATAATGAGTGACGAGTGCCTAGGTAAATGGGAAAAGCCATTAAATTATAGGGTTCTGTACTATCCAAAGTTTCAAGGCTTCACAAGAAATTGTGGAACATAATTCTTGAAAATAAAGGGGGCTACCTTAATAATTAAGTGAATGTATATAATAAAGATTAGTGCTACATGTAATGCTCTTAAAACATTTTTATTTTATTATTATACTTTTACTGGTGCATTATAGATTCACATCATAATGTCATTCATAATGATAATGACATACATGCAATATGTCAATTGGGACTTCATCTCTCTAATCTTAAAATTAAATCTCTGCACAAAATCTCACAACAAAAATTGAAAAATTCAAAATCTATAATTTGTAAGGAGAGCATACATAATTTCATTATATTAGCCTTTTATGGACGATAATTTAGCACTTATTGTTATCAAGAACATGAGATTTGATAGTTATTTTATTTGGAGTATGTTTTGGATTCATTCCAAATCCATCTACAATTTCTATAAAAGTAATGAAAATTACTACCATTGCAATTGCTTGATTGTAGTCCATTATAATGGGATTAACAAAAAACATATTGAGAAACATTCCAAAGTAATACGTTTTACAGAGTAGGACTATTTGTAGCTGTTGGTCACCAAGGAAATACTGTGCCAACTAGCAACACTGTATTGGAGTGGGGATTTCTCATTTAGAACTTAACAATCATTAACTAAATTTGCTTGTTTTAATTTATTTTAACAATTCCAAAGAAAGATATTTGGGTAAAGAGACATCTAACAGTATAACCTTGACATATTGTGATCTATAAAATTTAAAAGTGAATAATTTTAACCTAAAAGATATTTTAAGTGAATGAATGAGAAAATTTTATTCATGTCAGGTAATGAATGAAAAATTTTAAAAATTGTCAAAATAAAGATGATTTAATGTCTGAATGCAAATAATCATGTGGAAAAAGGGAAAGGAAGCAATAAATTCTCAAACAAGCAGAGATGAGAGAACAATGGTGCATACCATGGAAGGGTAGAAACTTTGGAAACCCAGGAAAATCTTATAACTAGAAACCTGAGACTTACCCCCTGGATATTTAGGACATCAGTCACAGAACTGCACAATCCCACAATGACAAGTCAGAGAGAGATGACCAAATCCAAGAACCCCAGGCCCCATCCCTCCCTAACCCCATCTCACTTCATGCCTGGAGGCAAAGGTAAGTGCACAAACTCCCCAGGGAGATGAGTGCAGACTCTTCCACATCATAAAGGCAACATACAATAGGCCCACAGCCAACATCATATTAAGTGGGAAAAAACTACAAGAGTTCCCTTTAAAATCAGAAGCAAGAGCCTGGCGTGGTGGCGCACGCTTGTAATCTCAGCATTCGGGAGGCTGAGACCGGAGGATCCGGGTTCGCGGCCAGCCTCAGCTACCTAGTGAGGCACTCCGCAACTTAGTGAGACTCGGTTTCAAAATAAAGAATAAAAAAATAGGGCTGGGGGTGTAGCTCGGAGGTAGAATGCCCCTGAGTTCAATCCCCAGTACCGCAAA
>PVLC010008524.1:30178-47473 GCA_004027655.1 Graphiurus murinus | reverse complement strand
ATCTCAACCAAAAGTCTTTTAGAACTGATCAACAAATTCAGCAAACCATTTGGATACAGAATCAATCTTAAAAAATCAGAAGCTTTTCTATATATCAACAATAAATCCATTGAAAAAGAAATCCAGAAAATATTTCCACTCACAATAACCCCCAAAACAATAACATACCTACAAATAAACCTAACCAAGGAGGTGAAGCCTCTACAACGAAAATTTTAAAACAATGAAAAAAGAAATCCGATTTTAGAAGTTGGAAGGACCTTCCATGGTCTTGGATAGGTAGAATAAATATCATCAAAATAGCCATTCTTCCTAAAGTGATATACAGATGCAATCCCCATCAAAGTGCCAAGGTCATTCTTTACAGATACAGATCGGTCCTTACATTCATTTGGAACAAGAACAACAGTAACAACAAACCCAGAATAGCCAAAACAATTCTCTTCAATAAGAATCATGCAGGAGGCATCACAATATCTCACTTCAAACTATACTACAGAGCCATAGAAATAAAAAATCATGACTTTGGCACAAAAGCAGACATGTAGATCAATGGAGCAGAATATAACCCTGAGAAACAAATCTACATATTTAGAGCCAATTGATTTTGGACAAAAGGACCAAAAAACATACACTAAAAAAAGATAGCCTCTTTAATAAGTGGTGTTGGAAAAACTAATTGTTCATATGCAGAAAAGTAGAAATTGACCTCACTTCCTCATCCTGCACAAGAGTCAAATCAAAATGTAACAGAGACCTAGAAATTAGACCAGAGGCATTGCAGTTATGTGAAGCGGGCATAGTATCAACACTCCAGCACAAAGGCATGAGTAAAAACTTCCTCAACAAGACCCTCAAGGTCCCCAAAACATAAGAAATTAAAATAAGGATTAATATGTGGGATTGCATTAAACTGAAGAGCTTCTGTGCAGCAAAGGAAACTTACAGAACCTCAAGAAAGAGGGAACAGAATGGAAGATTTTTACCAGCTACTCTTCTGATAGAGGAGTGATATTTAGAATATACAGATAACTCAAGAAACTCACCACAAAAAAAAAAATCAAATAACCCAATTTAAAAAACAGGGAAGTGAACTTAACAGACACTTCACAAAAGAAATACAAATGGCAAATGAATGTATGAAACAGTGTTCAACATAATTAACAATCAGAGAGATGCTAATCAAAAGTTCTCTAAGATTTCACCTAACTCCAATTAAAATGGCAATCATTAAAAACACAAACAAGAACAATTCTGGGGAGGATGTGGACAAATAGAAGCTCTGATACACTCTCAGTATTGTAAATTAATTCCACTACTTTGGAAAACAGTGTGGAGAATACTCAGAAGAATGGAAATGACCTACCATATAACCCACTTATACCACTCCTGAGCATCTACCTAAAAGAATGAAAACCAAACTACAATAGTAATGCATGTATATCTATGTTTATAGCTGCACAATTCATAATTTCCAAACTATGGAAACATATGAGATGTACATCAACAGAAGAATGGATTACAAAACTATGGGGTACATACAGATTGAAATTTTATTCAGGGATAAAGAAGAACAAAATTATGTCACTTGGAGAACATTATGCTAATTTGACATTAGACAGTCACAAAGAATTAAAATTCAGATGTTCTCCCTCGTAATCAAAAGCTAGGAAAAAATCGGGACATAGGAGGGACTCGAGACAAAGGAAGAGAAACCTTGAGAGAAGGGAACCTAACTGACGAAGATGGGAGTGGAGAAGAGGAAAACACCTTAATGGTCATGATGTATATACACAAACTTATCAAAGCCAATCACTGTGCTGAGCATGGAAAAGAGGGGAAGGGAAGGGAAGGGAATAGGGCAGGAACTGGGGGAGGACTCTATGAGTACTGTGTGCATGCATGCCTCTATTACCCTGAACTTCCACAAGATGTATGATTCCAATGCACCAATGAAATAAAAAATGTAGTATATTTCCCTGAGCTCTCAAAGGGAATAATTCTGTATTCCATACTTCCATACTTTTCCCCAAACTTTCCCAGTAGGATTAAACTTCAGTTATCCATTGCAGAAACTGGCTTACCAATTCCATTTTTTGTGTGTTTTGTTTTCTTTGTATGTTAATCTCCATGTCCCTGAAAGTTTGTACTTGCATCACAGGTGTGAATTTATAAAAACTCATAAAAAGTATTTTGCACCAGAATCAGTCTTAAAATCAAATTATTATTCCCTGGAATTAGATTTTTGCTGACTAGATGACAACAGATATTATACTGCTGGTGAGGGTGGTGATAGTGTATTAGGAGTATTGAAGCATTGCAATTACTGGGATGATCATTTGTGGAAAGTTGGGATGCGATTCACATAGGATATGTGTTGGCTTACTCAAAGTTTACAGCATGGTGGCAGTAGTAATGAGGTCTGAAGAGTTGACTGTATATTCTTCAGTGTGCTGAAGGAAGAGATAAGTTATTTAAAGTTAGCTAAGCACCAACTCAGAAACATGGTGATAACGTCTGAAGGCCCCAATGACAGCATTTCAAAAGATCTTTATTTTTAGAACTAGATCCCATATTGAAAGGAAAAACAAGATCAAATTCTGATTGTGACAATATCAAGAGATGGCTTAATTTACAGTTGCATTATATCTCCAACACTAAAATCAAAACATCAGGAAAGTTGTGGGATCCCGACATCTGGTATGGAACAGCTGGATAGATGCACTTGAGGACTAAATGATCAGATTCCACTGACTCCACTGGGCCATCTTTGCTAGATTAGCCTTTTCTAGGCTGCAGACCAGAGAGAACTTCCCTTGAGGAGAAAGACTGCATCCTATTATGTCACCTTCTCAAGATCCTCAATACTTCCTATCCGGAGTTCTAGAGCAAATCATGAAGAGTCAAAAAACCCAATTGTAAAAAAACGCTTCTAGTATTGAGAGAAAGATAGTGTTCACAAACAGTTCTGGAGGTTATAGCTACTATTTACTTGGAACAACAATGGGAAAATAATGAAAATGTGTTTGTGTGTGTGAAAGACTAGATAAGGCAGGTTTCACTAATAGTGTTACTCCTATATGAATCTGGATTTATATTCTGGCAAATGTAGTTAAAGCTAATATAAATACATTACTGAATACATAAAATTTAGACGAAATGATGACCTATGGAAAATGAAGTTTTGAGGAATTGCCTTAGTCAGTAGATAAGAGTACTAATCACTTAGAATGACTGTCATGCTAGAATGGCTTTACTTCATAAGTATAGAGAACCTGCCAGCTGTGTTCCCTGAGATGTTTCAGAAAACTCTTCACTAAATCAAGAGGAAGGTGTTAGTAATCCATCATCTTCATTGCTGAAGTTAGTAATGCCTGGTCTTTGTATTAAAGAGTTGGTATGTATTTATGTCCAGAGCAAGATGAATATAATTATTACAATTGGCTAAAAGCTCAAACTGGCGCTTCATGGGTCCTGACCTTCACAGATTTGTAGTGGTAACCATAGATTTCATGACCCAGTTCTCAGAATTAACCCATTGTTTGAAGGAGAGGTTGAGACCCTGATGAACAAACTTTACAATGCCCAAACCACATACTTAGAGTTGTAATTCTAAGTATGTACAGGGAATTGCAATACCATCATGCTTTCTTCACACAGCTAGAGTGGGCATCTGTAGAGTGTAGGAGAAAAAGCCACAAAGGACACACTTTGTTTATTTACCTCATTCTTTTTTTTTTTTTTTTTTTTTGCGGTACTGGGGATTGAACTCAGGGGCATTCTACCTCCGAGCTATACCCCCAGCCCTATTTTTTATTCTTTATTTTGAAACCGGGTCTCACTAAGTTGCGGAGTGCCTCACTAGGTAGCTGAGGCTGGCTGCGAACCCAGATCCTCCGGTCTCAGCCTCCCGAATGCTGGGATTACAAGCGTGCGCCACCACGCCTGGCTTATTTACCTCATTCTTGAGGGCATTTTGGGGGAAAATACACATCATAGTTTTCAGAACATCAACATTTGTAAACTGACTTGTAAGAGTACTCATGGTAGTATAATGTCCAAACGGAAACTCCTGAAACTGCTCGATGGCCAATATTGAAAATTTGAAGTAATGGGAAATATCAGATAGAATGGCAGGGGTTCATGACACAACTGAAGAATCAAAACATGCACCACAATGGTTTTCATCATTTCATGACTTAAGTTTTTATTATTACCTTATTTTTAGTAACCTATATGTAAGAGTAATTCATTTGACTATCAAGATCTACTATGTTTTTGGATGAGAAAGAAAAATTCAAATGGCTTTATGTACTTTTTTTTAGTTGCTGAGGAATAATGAAATTCCTATTTGCAGGCATTATTTTAAATGGTAGTTGAAGTGAAAATACACAATCTGTGAATTCAAGAGTTAAATGACATTTCTGAAGATGGAAAATATTTTTTCATTTGTAGAATTAAATGTATGAAAATGTTGAGCATGCAATGGAAAGTTTAGTTTTGAGGGATTACACTAGGATAGAATGTAAAAATGATCAATCTTTTCTTCTGAAGACTCAGAAACTCCTTATCTGGAGGTGACCTAAAAGCCAGCTATTTTTATATGCAAGAACTAGTGCAGATGACTAACAGAGGGCTATTGTGTGGGGCTGTACTTTTACAACTACATTTTAACTTCTTGCAGAGTTCTTGAAGAAAGTACTATAATGTGCATTGCCCACGTAGAGGAAAAATGCATACTTCTATTCTTAGATGAGTGTTTCATAAAAGCTCTTTATTTTTCTTCCTTGGAACAGCTTGTGGTGGCTGTACTCCAAATCAATTATGGGTTTAATGGTCAACTAGGCTAAAATATGTCATATGTCATTTTTAAAAAGTTCCATTTTATTTCTTAAATTTTGTTGATATTTTTAAAATTTTTTATTATAAGAAGTACCATCAGAGTTAAAATGTCATGAGTAAAAATATCATAAGTAATATCATAAGTAAAATACGATAAGAGTAAAAATATGTATTATTAGAAGTATCATAAGAGTAACAGTTTATCTGGTAATGCACATTGTTATCTGAAAGGAGATGTGGTTGGCTGCCATACAAGGACCTGGTAACCATTTCTCTATCTCAATTCTTTGTACATCAAAGGAACTTAAACCACCCACAGCTACAGATGAGGACCTCAGATTTTGAACGTAAGCTCATTTGCTTTAGTATTATTGGCATAGGATAAAATTCTGATTGATAAAATATGAGGGACCTTTCTATGTGAGGATATTTTAGGAAATATTGTCTTCCTCTCTAGAGAAAATCACATGCAGAGATAGTCTCCCATCTCTTTTACTCTGAAAGGTGAATCCTGTTACAGTTGTAGCTATTTTAAAAAAATCACACTCCACAAATATGGAGTTTAACCAATGGGAGAGAAGGAAAGACTGAGAAGTCATTAAGCTTACCATATTTTCAATGTGTGTGAGGTAATATATTTCCTTACAATGACATTAATTTGATTTGAGCTGTCTACTCCCTATAACTAAATCTCTCTTGTCTAATAAATGCATGTTCTATATCACTATTTCTTTTATGTCTCTTTCTTATTTTTCTTTATTTCATATATTTCAGGTGTGTATCCGTTTATTCCAAAACCAGCAGTGTCTTGATGGCAATAAAGAGTACTAAAATAGAAATTAATATGAGACCATAGAATCCAATATTATCCAGAACTGTTTATTTCTTTGAAAAATAGTGAAATATAGCTAAATAGTAATATAATAATGATAGTTCTTATAATGTGCTATAAACTGTGATATGCATTCTTTATATCTTATTTGTAATAGACTTATTTATAAACCCATAATTTTGGCATTACTTATTTATAGAAGTTAGGCAACTCATAGAAGTCAGGTAACCTCTATGAGGATTTACTCACTAGTGCCATTCATTCTTAAGTCCTTATACCTTGCTTAGTGTTAATTTAATGAAACAGAATAAAATTCATTAATGTAAGTAAACCTTTAGTAGATGCTATTAACCAAAACCCACAGTAGTTGCCATTAATCATTTTGGTGGTAAAGAAAATTTTTCCATTGCTTATTTGGGGAAGTAAGTACACTCACCTACTGTGGCAAAAATGATAACAGGATGATATCTATATTTTGCTACAATAATGTTGCAAAACAAACGTCAACATTTTAGTCATTTACAACAACAAGCATTATTATTACTTCTTGCTCAAAGTAGCTTTTCAAATCTGAAAGTCTGCAATTGGCTGAGGTAGTTCTGCTCTTGGTTGCAGGTTAAATTCAGATATATTCTACATTTTTCACTTACTTTTCTATAGATACCTGGCACATGCATGCTGTTTGTATGAGAAATGGCAAAGCGCAAAGCCTAAAATTTCTCATCAAGTTTCTTAAATCCTTCACTGAAAAATGCCACACTAGTGCATTTAATTGGCCAAGGCATGTCACATGGACATACACCGCATATATATGTAACAGGGACTTGTGCTACATTTGTAGTAGTAGTGGAGAGGAAAGAAAGAGGAGATGTTAGCAGAATGATATACTCTATCATGGGTATACCAGTGTATCTTATGTGGTATTATTTCTAAAAACCAATGACTTATTTGCATTTCATTAAACTTGTTTCTTATAATTCTATTACTGAAATTAATATTTGCATACATATGTGCACATACGTGCACACACACACACACACACACACACACACACACACACTAAAAAGTCCTCAAAAGACTGTAAGATGAACACCAGTACCCTCTTATTCCTGAAGAATATACTGAATTTTGTTCATATTCATTACTTCCTTGGAAGTTTAGAATTTAAAGTATTTATACAATTATCTATTTGAAAATTTTATTTAATATCTATTGACTCCCAGACATGAAAGTTAGGACACTTAAACACTTAATTTTCTCACTCCTTTACTGTTTATTTTGAGTGCAAAAAAAAAAAAAAATACAAAACCATCTATGTATTATGCACACACAATAATCTGAGTTTAATTATTTGCAACTATACTATTTTCAAGTTTAGTTCTAACTTAGAAAAGCAATTCTTCTCTGGTTAAAAACACTAGTGTAGCTGGGCATGGTGGCTCACTCTTGTAATCCCAGCATTCGGGAGGCTGAGACCGTAGGATCCGGGTTCGCGGCCAGCCTCAGCTGCCTAGTGAGGCACTCCGCAACTTAGCAAGACCCAGTTTCAAAATAAAGAATAAAAAAATGGGGCTGGGGGTGTAGCTTGGAGGTAGAACGTCCCTGAGTTCAATCCCCAGTACACCAAAAAAAAAAAAAAAAAAAAAAACCACTAGTGTGTCAATCAAAGGAAAACTTTTAGACAAATTAAATTTAGCAGAGTCTATTTGGCAAAAAAACGATCCATGAATCGGGCAGCTCCTTGATTCAGTAGAGGTTAAGGAAACTCCCTACAGCAATGTGGAGAGGTTGGTTTGACTTTCATATTTCCTGTTTGTGTGTATTAGGAGGTACCTAATGATTGTACAATTGACATCATGAACAGTTTATTATTGTAAGGGGCTTTTTTGTGTATTATAGAATGCTTATCTCTGCTCTCTACCAACTAAATGCGAATGGCATCCTCTGCCAGAAATTGTGATAAAAAATAATAATAATAAAATAAATATGTTTACAGACATTACTGAATATCTTCTACCTCAAGACAGACAAAATTTTCTCTGTTGAGAATCAATTCTCTAAAATTAGGAGTTTCAGGATTATCCTAATGCATATAATTTTACTACTTTAACTACATGTAGAAAACAACTAACTTAACTGGTCAAAGTCTATGCACATGATGTACTAGACTGAGAATTGTTGGTCCTGAGGTGACATTACCTAGTAAAAGGGAGGATGAATGGTTGTGAGTTTCATGCTTTTGGTCTTCCCATTAAGTTCATTTTATTTTTTTCATATTTCAGACAGATATCTGAAACATCACAAACGTGATCATATAAGCTCCCATTGGCATCAAAGTCAAGTCAGTAAATTAGTCTATATTCTTCACTGCTACAGTTAAGAAACTCAGACAGAGTAGAGGAAATTATTCTAGAATGTTAGGAAAGTTCATAACCTTAGGTCTCTGTACAAAGATTACTTCAGGCATTGCTTCTCATTGATTTTACTGAATCTAATCCTATCCAGGTAAGTTTTTGGGTTTCATGAGTGCAATTTCTCCTTTACAGGTGCTTCTCAGAAGTAATTGCTATTTTTATAGGTAATTATCATTTGTATAATTAGATTAGAAAAGTTGATAGCTTAAAAGATGGCTAGAGTTGAACAGTGACATTCTGAAGACTGACACTGCCATCATGCTTCTGACATTTCTTAAATCCCTTGAAGATGAGGGGAGAATGGGAGAGAAGATACTAAGACAGCAGTGTGGTTTCAAAGACCTCAGTTTTAAGATAGAAGTCCAGTAAGAATTTTACTTTGCAATTTTCTGATAGTTGAGCTTTAGTATCAGCATTTTCTATAACTGATTTTCAAAGAAATGTGTTATATATTACTATTGTGATTTTATTTCTTTGAGGAGTTAATTGCTGGGCTCTAAATAGATTAGATAGCAGCCCTGTCCATTATATTGCTTGTGTGTGCTGGCTTCTGATGGATCTTCCCTGTCGTCTCATCCACCTGTTCTAAATTGACATCCAAATGCTCTTTTCCCTGGGGCTTCTTTTTAAAATATTTGCTTAGAAGAAAGGTGATGCCTACTGCTAATTTTGACATTCTAGTAAGCTCACTGACACCTGGGGCCATTATAATGTCCTTTCAGCCATGATTGTGGCTGCTATACTCACACTTCTAGAAGTTTTCTGTTAATATACCCACTTGGAATAAGGAGCCATGATATTATCAACAGTGTTGATGGAGTGAATTAAATTTAAAAATTACCAATTAAAATGTTCAGACTCCATGTGTTTTTCAAAGGCTAGTTATATCTAGAAATGTATATTCAATAGTGAAAAAAACAAATGAAGGGCTGAATAATTTAAATTTCAATAAGTCAGATATTTATTCTAATTTGACCCTTTTAGTGTTTTAGTTTGTACTGAATTTTTCACCTATTTCTCATTAGGTTGAATATAGTTTATTTTTAAAATTTAAGACATAAATTGGAATCTATGGACTTAGCAATATTTCATATCACTCCAGAAACAGAGTTTAAATACACAGTGGTACACCCATGGATACCAAAATCTGCAGCTGCTCAAATTCCTTATATAAAGTATCAAAATATTAATATGTAGCCTATGCATTTCCTCCTATATTCTTTAAGTCATTTCTAGATTACTTGTACCGAATACACTGTAAATGCTATGTAAATAGTTGTTATACTGTTATTTAGAGAATATATATATAAGAAAAATAAGTCTTTATCTTTAGTACAGACATGATTTTACTTTCAAGTATTTTCAATTCATAGTTCGTTCAATTCAAGTATTTGGAATCCATTGATACAGAGGTCTGGATGTATATATAAATTTGGTTGTTTTAGCCAATCATTATAATGTTTTCACAGGTAAATTAATTATTTGTTTTAGTTAGTCATTTTACCTTGCCTTGTATTTTTTTAAGCCCCATACTCTCAAAAGTAAGGCTACCTCTACATAGTAGTGAAATGTATAGCCAAATATAGGGTATTGAAAAAGAATTGAGAAATTTTCTAAATATGTCAAAATATTATCCTCACTGATGACCTCAGTGTCAGGAATCATAAACTTTAGTTATTTGGTTGAGGTAAAATCTACTGAAAGCAATTTTGAAATACAATGATATGATGAAATTGAATTATATATTAAATAATGTTCATTTAATAAGTAGGTATGAACGAATAGATTATGGACCTAAACATATAATCGGATAATTTTATATTACTGGAGGATAGAAAAGGAATATATTTCAATGAGCTATCCAGTTTAAACAGAAAGAAAGATGAGGCCTTTTTTGGCAGTTAACGAAGAGTCAATATTGACTAAGAAAAAGTATTTTTTTTATCTACTACATGATATCATACACTGTTAAAGCATGTATGGAATAAGTATGGAATAAAATAAACAACTTTTTCTGGCTTTCTATGAGTAGAACAGCACCCATGAATTCATAGCTTAGCCTTGTTTTGTATACTCCTCCCTCAACCAGAGTTCATTCTTATGCCAGTTGTGGTTATATCCATGAGAAAGGATATATAATCTTCCTTGTATTACATATTCTGATTGAAATGTTCTCAATAATATTAGAGAGCAATATGATTTTTAAATTAGAACATGTAATTTTGTATACTATTAATTTAAAATTTACTATTTTCTGTATCCAACTAAAGTGTACCATAACAATAGATATTATTATATACAAGATATAATTTGTTATTTACATTTAATTGAAATTTACTTATTTAATATTTATCGTGTATAGGATTTCCTTGTTCTTAGCTTTCTCACAGAGTCATGCATTCTTTTTTTTTTTTTTTTTTCGGTACTGGGGATTGAACTCAGGGGCATTCTACCTCCAAGCTATACCCCCAGCCCTTTTTTTTATTCTTTATTTTGAAACCGGGTCTCACTAAGTTGCGGAGTGCCTCACTAGATAGCTGAGACTGGCCGCGAACCCGGATCCTCGGGTCTCAGCCTCCCGAATGCTGGGATTACAAGCGTGCACCACCACGCCCGGCTTGAGTCATGCATTCTTAATAACTCAAGAAAATATGCAGGAAGTGAGATAATATGAAGGATGAATCATTTTTGAGACCATAAACTTCAAATGCCTATACTTAGAAAGCAATAAAAATGATATTAAACATTTTAGAAAAGTATTAAGAACAGGGATCCCACTATTCCTTGCAAATACTCCTCTTCCCATACATTTTTCCACACACTCTAGAAGAGAATAATTTTCCCTAAGCAGAAAGCAAAGCAGAGGGGAGGAAATGGTATAATGTTGGAGAAAGAGATGCTGTGTGCTTTCACTTTGTCAAATTCCAGTTAAGTCTTTTTTTTTTTTTTTTTTTTTTTTTTTTTTTATATTCAAGCTTAAGAGGGACCTGCTTCTAAATTCCCCTGAAGAGCCATTGGGAGAGGATAGGAATGCACAGGTCAGAAAAGAATGCATGACTTCTCTAGGTGTCTGACCTAAAAAAAAATTAGAGATTTTCTCAGTAACTGAAGATTCCTTAAAATAGGAATTTTGAGGAAAGGTGTTACTGGGGACCAAATGCAGGGGCATTCTCTGTCTAAGCTACACTGTCACCCCTTGTATTTTTTTTTTTTTTTTTCTGAAACAAGGCCTAGCAAGACTGCTGAGGCTGGACTAAAACTGGCAACCCTTCTGTCTCAGCCTCGTTTTTCCTCTCCTCACCTCCCTCCCCAAATCCCCTTCTACTATTCTACTGGTCTCATTTGTCTGAAGAGTACCTTTTTTTTCCAGTTTTTCTCTAGCTTCCACATATGAGAGAAAACATATGATGCTTCATTTTCTGAGACTGGTTAATTTCACTTAGCATAATATCTAATTTCATCCATTTTCTTGCAAATGACAATTTTGTTCTTCTTTATGGCTGAAGAAAATTACATTGTGTGTATATATACCACACTTTTATAATCCATTCATCTGTTAATGGACATCTAAACTGGTTCCATAATTTGACTATTGTGAAAATGTATAGATATAAATTAAGTGTGAATGTATAACTGTTTTCTTGAAATGACTATACTATTCTCATTGAATACTTTGGTACCCTTGTAAAAATCCATTGATCATAGATGCATGGATTTATCTCTAGAATTTCAGTTCTGGTCCATTGTTCTATATGTCTATCCCTATTCTAGTCTACACTGTCTTGATTACTCCTGTTTTGTAAGAAGATCCAAAATTAAGAAGTATGAGTTCTCCAACTTTGTTCTTTTGCAAGATTGCTTGTTAACTCTGGGTTCCTTGAAATTTAATATTAATTTAAGGCTAACATTTTCCATTTCTTAAAAAAAAGATAGTTGGATTTTTGATAAAGATTACATTGAATCCATAGATCAATGTATTAAAATACAACCAATGTTTTATATTGAGTTTTTATCTTGCAACTGTGCTATTATTTTTATTTCCAGTAGAATTTGGGAAATTTGGGGTAATGTCCTATAGATAAAATCATGCCATCTATAAAAAGATATGATTTTCTTTCTTCCTTTAAAATGTGGATTCCTTTTATTTTTTGCCAAATTATCCTGTTAGAACCTACTGTGCATTGTTGAAAAGAGATGAGGACAGAAGACTAGCTTGTCTTGGTCCTATCCTCAGGGAAAAACTTCCTTCTTTAGTAGAAAGTATGACTTAAGTTTTGAAAACAAAAAATCTTCTTCTTCTTTTTTATTTTTTTTTTTTTTTTTGCGGTACTGGGGATTGAACTCAGGGGCATTCTACCTCTGAGCTATACCCCCAGCCCTATTTTTCCTTCTTTATTTTGAAACAGGGTCTCACTAAGTAGCTGAGGCTGGCTTCGAACCCGGTTCCTCTGGTCTCAGCCTCCCAAATGCTGGGATTACAAGCCCGCACCACCACACCCGGCAGAGGTTCTTATTTTTTAATCCTGAAAGAACAGTGAATTTTGCCTCTTTCCCTGTATCTATTGGGGTGATCAAGGTTTCCCACCTTGATTTTATTAATATGCATATTTCAGTGATACATTGTCTTATGATGAATCAACTTTGCATTCCTTGAACAAATACCACTTGGTCAAGGTTCACAATCCTTATTATATGTTCCAGTTTTATATTGACATTTTTACTGATAATTTTTTATATTTATATTCAAAAAAGATATTGGTCTGTTTTTTTTTTTTATCCTTGTGATGTCTATCTAATTTTGTGTCATAGTCATACTAACATTTTGAATTAGTTAGAATATGTTTCCTCTTTTATTTCTTGGAAGCATGCATAAAGGATTAAGGCAATGCTTCATTAAATGCTTTGTAGAATTTACCTATATATCTATTTGTCCTAATTTTTTAAATAGTATGTATCAATTTTTTCTATGCCTTAAATGTGCATGTTCTGACAAATGAAGACTCATGTATCCACTGTTAAATTATTGTAAAGTATAATTACATTGTTCTCAAAAATCTCTTTTCTTAAAAAAAATCTCTTTTCCTTCCTTCCTTCCTTCCCTCCCTCCCTCCCTCCCTCCCTCCCTCCCTCCTTTCTTTCTTTCTTTCTTTCTTTCTTTCTTTCTTTCTTTCTTTCTTTCTTTCTTTCTTTCTTTCTTTCTTTTTCTTTCTTTCTTCTTTCTTTCTTCTTTCTTTCTATTTTGTGGTGCTGGGATTGAACCCAGAGGCATTCTACCTCCATGCTACAACCTCAGGTCTATTTTAGTTTTATTTTGAAACAGGGTCTCAGTAGGTTGATGAGTCTCACTACTTGCTAAGGATGTCCTCCAACCTGCAATCCTCCTGTCTCAGCCTTCTAAATACTGGGATTACAAGTATGTGCCACCACTCCGGGCTTCATTTCTCTTTTCTCATTCTCCTTAGCCAGAACTCCTGGCAACCACTGCTCAGTTTGCTATTTTTGTTGATTTGCTCTTTCCAAAGTTTCATATGAACAGTATGTTACTTTTTAGAGTGACTTCTTTCATTTAGCAATATGTATGTTAATTGTATTCTCATCATGTGTGGCTTTATAGCCCACTGATTTCTATCATCTCGTATTTAATTGTATAGATGCATCACCTTTTATCTATTCACCTTGAATGCTTGAATGACATCATGATTTTTACCAGTTCTTGGTGTGGATACATCTTCTGTAGACATTCATGTGTATTTTTTAAATGGGCATACACTTTAAATCAGTTTGATAAGTACTCAGGAGTGTGATTGTTTGATATCTATAGTACAATTACATTTGGCTTTGGAGAAAGCTGTGAAACTGTTTTTCCGTGTGGCCATATCAACTTTAAACACAAGTGATCATTACTTTTGTCCTACATCTTCAGCAATAATTGATATTGTCACCTATTTTGTTTCTTTTTTTATTTGAATTTAAGCCATTTCAATATATGTTAAGTAGTATCACATTATGTTTTAATTTGCATATCCTAATCACAAATTATTTTGAGCATCTTTTAGTATGCATATTTGGCATTTTAATATGTTGATTCATGAGGTATCTGATTAGTCTTTTTCTCATTAAATTTTTGTCTGTTTTCTTACTGTGAAATTTTATGAGTTCTTATATATTTGGTATATGTTTTCCAATTTTACTATCCAGAAAATTGAAATAAGAATTACTATCCTTAGCCGGGCGTGGTGGCGCACGCTTGTAATCCCAGCATTTGGGAGGTTGAGACCTGAGGATCCAGGTTCGCGGCCAGCCTCAGCTACCTCGTGAGGCACTCCGCAACTTAGTGAGACCCTGTTTCAAAATATAGAATAAAAAATAGGGCTGGGGGTGTAGCTCGGAGGTAGAATGCCCCTGTATTCAATCCCCAGTGTCACAAAAATAAATAAATAAATAAGCATTATAGATTAAGAATATACCATTAAAGCAGATGTTTGATTCCTAACTTGTGTCAGCACAATGTTAAATAAATATTTGACAAATATAAGCTGAATAAAATTGGTGAGGATGCCATTTTTTTAGAGCAACTTTACTCTGAACTACTGCATAGGAAACATAAAAACACACAATTTGAGACTGGAAGGATACCTCGAGATAACCTAACACAGTACCTTCCTCTTAGATACTTAGAGATTCGATGTCTGAGTTCTGAAAAATTCAAGTGGCTTAGTCCATATCCAACGTTATACAATTAACCAATTGTAGAAATGATAATAGATATAGAGATTCCACTTACTCAATTTTTTCTTTGAAAAATGACTTCACAACTCCACATCATACGTTCAGGGTAATAAGATATAAGATATGTCAACCCAAAAAGTGGTTATGCTGCTTTGATGAGTATAGGAGTCATCTTAAAAGGAAAAAAAAATCGTGAAAATTATGTTTTTAGTTAAAAAAAATATAACTTTCTTCCCCTTTTGAAGTATGAAAACTAATAAAAGTTGAAGGAGCATATGACAATTGCTGAGTGATGAAGAGGTTATGAGCAGAGATTCTGACATCAGGTGAATCTCTGAAACAATACTCAGCTGCCAATTATAATTCTGAGAATTTGCTTATTACTTAATAATGTAAAATCTCAGTATAATTATCTTTAAAATGTACTTCAAGTTACTAACTGATCAATTTTTTTGAATATAAATAAAATAATGCAAAAATTTCACTAATACAGAACTAGAGTATGGCCAATGTTTCAAAGCAATGTTGCTTCTAGTGTCTTTTAAGTGATTCCTTTTATACCTACTGTAAAAGATGAAACTCAAGAACTTATTCCTGATATGTGTACCTGCATATACCAAAATAATTAGAGATACAAGATGTGGTGGCCAATAATTTGATTTGTAATGCTTGCTTACTCTGCAGAGGAAGAAAATAAAGTGAAGCATTTAAGTGTATAGAGGAAACAAATATTTGACAGGTTACTAGGAAGTAGGAGAAAGAGAAATAACGTTAAGTGAAAATAAACAAGTGCTAGTTATAATTTGGAAACCTACATGTGATAGAGTATTTTCATAGAAATAGAAAGCTAAATATTAATAGTAAAAACAGTATCTGAAAAGAAAGCTTAAGTTGAACACTAGCACATGAACCTATATACCCCCTAAATAGAAGATAATCTATATTCTCAATTTCTTTTTAATTTATGAGAGAAAAAAACATTGAACTATATATATATATATATATACATATATATGCATATATATATACATCCTGACATATATATATATACATATATACATATACATACATATACATACATATACATATATATATATCCTGATGTTAACAGAGGGTATTACAAAGTTGTACAATATAAACTGTTGAGACTTTGGTGACTATGGGAGATGGAGTAATTGTTGCATTTTGCATTTTGAGGTGGGCATGAGCCTCTGGGAGCCAGTGGTGGAATATTACATGTTTGATCTTAAGTGTCTCCCATTGGCTCATGTGTTGAAGGTTTGATTCCTAACTAATGGCTCCATTGGGAGGTACAGATCTTTAGGAAGTGGAGCCTAGTTGGAGGAAGTTAGGTCACCAGGGGTGCACCCTCCAAGGGATATTGGGACCCTACTGTTTTTCTCTCCCTTTTTCACTCTCTACCCAGCACAATGAAAGCCACAGCTTTGTTTTCCTACCTCATCCTCACCATGATGTTCTCCTTACCACAGATCTAAAAGCAATGGAGCCAAAATAAATCTTTCCCCCTCATAAGTTGGTTTTTCTTTCTTTCTTTTTTTTTTTTGTCATAGTGATGGAAATTTGGCTAACACATGATGACCTTATTAACACATAGCATTTGGCATATTGGGTCAGCACAGCCATAGTGGCTCTTGACCTTTCCTTTTGTGTCCACAGCCTGCCCATGGCCTTCACGCACATGCCCAGGTCCTCATGCTGGGCCTGGTTGGGCTGTCCAGCACCAATTTTTGTCCCACAAGGACATGGGTGGGGCCTGGGGCCACACAGCCCACCTCTGTACTCCTGCAGTTTCCAGGGAGACTTACACAGCTGTGACACCAATATAGTAACTTATCCCCCTTGATTTTAGAGGGAATCAGGATCAAGTTCTGTACATCTTGAAACTCTAGGGCAAGAGTGACCTAGAAAAGCTCACTGTAAATTCCTATTTCATGAAAGACCTGGGTTTAGACAGTTTGGACTAAGTGGAGATTATTATGATCCTGGAAGTTGAATTTGGATTTGAAATTTCTGACATAGATCCAAAAAAGTTAATGTGTTCACAATAAATTGCTAATTACACTGCAGATAAGAAAGATGTTTATGAATGAAATGCCAGACCCCTTTTCCTCATTAAGAGAAAATTCAGATGATGCTGGCGGGTATCTGAGAGTGAGAACGGATTTTCTTATCATCGATGACTTTGACAGAGTGACTCTGTTGGGCCTGTATTTAAATTGTCCAGGTGTTTTTTTTTTTTTTTTTTTTTTTTTTTTTTGTTTGCGGTACTGGGGATTGAACTCAGGGGCATTCTACCTCCGAGCTATACCCCCAGCCCTATTTTTTATTCTTTATTTTGAAACCGAGTCTCACTAAGTTGCGGAATGCCTCACTAGGTAGCTGAGGCTGGCCACGAACCCGGATCCTCCGGTCTCAGCCTCCCGAATGCTGGGATTACAAGCGTGCGCCACCACGCCC